>VDMD01000108.1:0-78810 GCA_007026445.1 Schizophyllum amplum | reverse complement strand
ACTTTAGGCTTCACGTCGCCCTTGGTAAAGTAGTTCATGAGGGTTTTCTGTTTTCCATTGGATTCCTTCGGTTTGGGAGCCATGATGGGCGAGTATGGTGGACGGACGAGACGTGAGGGCAAGACGGTACCCAGCAAGCACCCAGCGCTGAAGAGTGTCCGGGCCGGACATTGCGGCCAGACGCGTGAGGGCGTGTTGTTCATCGCCATCCGTGACTAACGCGATCAAACAACAGAGGTTGAAGTCTGCGCTCATCTGACCAAGCTGCTATAGACCTCTGCGGTGCGTAATTCGATACCCCAGTTCTGTTCCCTTCGTTTTGTCTCATATTCACCGGTATTGTGGATCGTCGGGCGCATCCAGTACTCATGGCCACAGTCATCGCTGCTGAAAAACGCACTCTCAGGAGGCTCATATCCGCGAAACTTAGAGCTCTACCGGTCACAGACATCGCTCAACAATGTATGATACTATCTATATAAACTGGTTCGGCGATGATATCCTCCTCCGCGACAGCAGAGGCCATCGCTTCGCGTGTGCTCGCACTCCCTGCATTCAAGGAGAGCAGGCGCGTTAGCTGCTACATGAGCATGCCTACCAGCGAAGTAGTCACAACATCTCTAATCGCGGAGATCCTCGACCAAGGTGCGTCTTTGTTCATCAAGCCGCTCCCTTCAAGGGCTGTTCTGACCGTTTTCTTTTCCGTTGTCGAATAGAAAAGACTCTCTTCATCCCCAAGATCGACTTGCAAACAGCTAGTCGCATGGACTTCCTTCGGATACACGGAAGGAACGATCTGCATCTCTGAAGGCCGGTACATGGGGTATCAAAGAACCCGAATTGCACTGGCTCGGATCGCCTCGCCAGAGCGTATGAGATGCTTCACGGTTTACGCGCTCTTGTACGGATGCTCACAAGCGGCTTGCCGTTTCGCAGCCCCTGGAAGCTCCTGGCATCGACATTGTTCTTGTCCCAGGTACTCTGCATGCATCACCATATCACATGGCTCTCACCCGTTGTTCCTAGGCGTTGCTTTCGACCGGTCCATGTCACGTCTCGGACACGGAAAGGGTTATTACGACCGCTTCATATCTTCCTACGTGGAAACCGGGCAGAAGCGACCCCTTCTCGGTAAGCCCTGCTCACGTCCCTTCTGAATCCGCTCACCCTCCCTGCCAGTCGCTCTCGCCCTAAGAGAGCAGATCTGTGACAACGCACCGGTGCCGACCACTGAACACGACTGGAAGATGGACATTATCGTGACACCGGATGAAACCATCCGTTCATAAAATTCGCACCAGCGCCAGTGGTACTCATGCATGCATGACATACAGAGAACGATTTCGCAAATCTAAAGTCCATCTCGCACCGCATAAATGTACACATCGTCCGCATAACCCAAAGCCTCACTGCCATACGTGAAGCGTGACCACAAGAGCGCAAGATACAGGCGCCATAGGGCGCTAAAGGTATACCGATGAAGGAAGTCATCATGAGGAGAAGTCCTCCTCGTCGTCGGCGTCCAGTCCACACTTCGTGAGGGTAGCGTGGAAGGGAGAGGCAGCGTGCGCGACGGGCGGTACGGGTTGCCTCGTCAGGTCGGACACCCAATCGTGGCAGAGACTGTTAATCCTGCAGGGCGGTCAGATACAGCACCCGCGCGCGATTGAAACAGACCACACACTCTTTCGGATGGGTGACCGGCCCAAAGTGCGGCGCGTCCGCCACGGTCGACACGTGCACGTCCACACCGGCCTTTTGCATCGCCTGCTGCAGCTCTGCCACGTACTCGTATGGGTACGCGATGTCGCCGCCACAGTGGATGAGGTGGATCGGGCACTTGACTTTGGCCAAGGTCTCCGTGGAATGCGCCTTCCTGTCGACAAAGAAGTTGACGGAGATGGCACGGAAATCCTCCAGATTTTTGAGCGACCAGTTTTTCAATGCCTGCGGGTACATGCGCGTTGTTAATCTAAGGCAAGAAGTCAGACAGTTATGCGGGAGGGGAAGGTCAAAGGCTGCGTACGCGGCAACCATGCTGGAATTCGAGCTGTTAAAGCCGAGTTGGCAGGCGCCGTAGAGAGCGTCCTTAAGCGCGGACTTATCGCCCTGGATGCCCTCCAACCAACACTCATAAATCTCCGTACGGCCCGCAGCAACATCTTCAGGCTGATGATTTCGTCAGACGTGATAACCACGTGTCAGGTTCGTGATACGGACCTCCTCGAGCGGCAAAGGAGATATCATGGTCACGGAGAGAACCTTCTCCGGGTACGTGATTGCGGTCTGCAAGCCAATGCATGCCCCCATGGAAAGGCCAACGATATGGCAGGGCGGTAAACGAAGAGCCTCCTATAACGCGATAGTGAGTACTGCGCATTCCCCGGAGCGCTGTCGTGGGCCACACACCATGAACTTCTTCACATCGTCAGCCGCTTCGACGCGGCTGAACGTCTTGCCCACTTTGCCGCTCGTGTCGCCGTGGCCGCGCGTCTCCATCACAATGAGGTTGAACTTGCGCAACTGAGGATCGGCGAACTGCTCTAGACGATAAAGCGTCAACCACACATGAGAGGTCCGGGAGTGCGCGCGGCGTACGGTGGTATATTTCCTGGCCCATGTACACAGGGTGCAGGAAGACGATCGTTGGTAAATCCTTGTCGATAGACTTCGCGGACGGGTTCTTCGGCGTCGAGATCGTGTAGTTGATGTGCAGCGAGCCTACGTTGGTCTTGACTTTCACGCTCGGCATGGTGGGCAAGGCGGTGACGTGTAGAGGGAGGAGATGAGAGAGAAGACGTGAAGGGGGGGGGGGGAAATAGAGGATGAGATTGGGTTCCTAATGATTATATAACATGTGGTCATTGTCTCACTGTCGCACGCGGCGCGATCATAGACCCCTTCCCGCGCCCCTCATGGAACATGCACAGCCACACGCCGCTTCCCGCCTTCGCGCGCCAGACTCGGGCTGGGACCGGCATTATTGGCATTCACACCGACGGCCAGCCGATAGCAGCCTATAGTAGCAAGATGGGAGGTCTGATGTGATTTACCCCAACGACAGCCGCAGCGCTACGCCACGCCATCTTTGAAAAGCCCGCTTTCCAAAATGTCGTTCTGTGGCGGCCCGCGGGCGTCATAGCTGCCCGATGGAAGTTCGTTAGGGGAAACGCTCACCAGAGAATAGGGCACGTTTGATGGCCTTGGCTTGCGTCTCGCGTCATTGCCCTGCGAGTCGAGGAGTCGTAGGTTACTTCGTTCAGTGTAAGATGCCACACTGCGAGGACGCGAAAATCCCTCTTACCCCGCATTCGGGCTGTTAGGGACGAGGAGAACTCTCGTTGACCGTCCCGGAGGCATATAATTCGGACCTGATTAGAGTACCTGACGATGAGCGCGTCTAGACGGAGCCATCATTTGCGTACCTGGGTGAGGACGCATTACGGCCTGCGCCCCAGAGTCGAAGTTCGACGGAGAGCCATCACTGTTGAGGATTTTCGTTGCGCACTGACATGTCGTTACGACCTGCAAATTTCTACGTCGCGATATGGCACAACGGCAACAACGAAGGCGTTACATACGGTCAGGCGATTTGTGGCACAGATCTTTGAAAGCACTGCCTTGATACGATCGAGAGCAACACCTCGAGCAGCTGGACTGGAAGATTGAAACGGAGATGAGAAACCTCCAAAGATGAGGAGCGTTGTCTGTGGCGCAAGATGAGCCTTGCAACCCAGACGGGTCCATAGCACACCACCTCTGGAAGGCGGCCTAGAAGGGCAGGTAGATTCTGAACGAATAACACAAGCCCGGCGAGGGAGTGAACCGCAGTGGTCGATATAAGGTCGAGAGCACCGTCTGCCAAAACTCAGCTGTACCTGCAGGCTGGCTAGACTGGGAGCAAATAACGGGTACCTACCGTCCATATCCTCCCCTTGGAAGATGTCCGAGTTGATCATGTTTTGGCAATCTGGATTCTGAGACTTAGCTCCCAGTTCGGACGGAAGAGGGTGTGACGTACCAACAATGAGGGCGCCTTCCTTCGCCCTTAAGAAGGATCGGGCGATCTTGAGCGCTAACACGTCCTTCGGGGCCCCAGGAGGGCCAGATAACTCATACACATGTCCCAGGCGTAGGCCGCCGCCGAGCAGAGCGTCCAGAGGTTGATACATAGTCGTTCGCAGCTGTGCGGCCGCTTTCGATTTGGTCAGGAAAGCGAGTGACTGTGAAGCCATGGTGGGCGGTCCCATCGTTTGCGAAGCCGAAATAACGGCCTGCGACTGGGTGATAGGTATCCTAAGTTCTGGAAAAGCGTGTACACATTGTGTTGGAAACCTGAAGAATTCCTTACGAGCGGATAATGCCTCTGCGGAGTCGACCGACGCTAGGTCACCAAGAGTCTCGAAGCCTGCGCGCGTCAGAGCGCCCAGCGTTGCTGGTGGGAGGGATAAAGAGGAGATGGGACGCCTGTGCATTGTTCTATATTGCGCGTCGAGAGAACACAGCCTGTTTGACCGAGTTCAAGAATTTCGGGGAGCGCAAGGCGACCGGCAGTCTGTTGAACTTGGATCAACGTGACGGTAATGAAGAAGGGTCTGTAACACGTGGAACGTCGGCTAATTCCGGACCGGTGCCGACGATCGTTTGCTTCCGTTTACCACAGGACCCGTGAGTCGTGACCAACTGTTGGACCCCCGATCGACAGCGCCACCACCAGCTAGGCGCATCCATGCCAGGAACTTCAAAATATGGGTCGAGTCCAGGAGCACCTCCTCGTCTGCGCCTCTCGCATCTTATCCGGGCTCACGAACATAGCCGAGCCCCAGAATTCTATGGCTTCGTAGCGTGGACGTCAACATATCTGCTCTTTGGACTCTACCTCCTCTGGGCTCTTCTTCCTGACGCGCTCATCATCCGCTTGGGTATAGACTGGTATCCCAGCCGGTAACGAACACTCGTCCACCCTAAAGACAATGTACTGACATCAGTCAAGCGAATGGTCCTTGCTTTTACCCGCCTACTCAATCATCCTTGTCCTGCTCACCTACTTCACCTACTTTGCTCTTGCACTGTACAACCAGCCAGCTATGTCCAGCGCTAGCACAATAACTGGTATGTGCATGGTCGCGCCTTGCTGAACGCCGACCAAACGCCACGCCCTCAGACTCTTATTCGCGTTATCCTTCGTATGAGCGCTTGCACTCTACAGGACTATGACCGCCGAGTTGGCTTGACGCTCCTATCGGACTTCGTGAATAAAGCGCTATATTCATGAAGCACCGTCAACCCTGTACGATAGCGAGAATGTGCCTAGGTGCAAACTCTGCACTACAATTTCCGTCCAGCCTTGGTATATTCGTCCTCCCAACCCACCGCAGCGTACAGGACCGGCTGAATCTTATCAGAGATGAAGGGTCCGGCGGCGATTCTTCTGCATCCGGACGCAAATGCGTTCAAGTCACTTGAGCTACTGCTGGGCACTTGTGGAGCACGACTCCACCAAAGTCAGTTGTTCTTTAAACTGCCCATAGAAATGTAGCGCGACGGCTCAGTCGACGATTCCCCCGACTGCAAGTCAATCTTGCGAGAGACATTCTCCCGAGGAACCTTCGACGGCATCCACTTCAGGCCCTTCTTCGAGCTCGACCGCTGTGAGTTAGGCAACTCTACAGAATCGCTGACCACAGGACTGCAGAACTCGATTTCCTTCTCGGGTTTGTACTCGCGTGCGAACTTATCGCCGTGAAGGCGTCGGTGGCGCCGCGCATTGGACGTGGCTGCAAAGGCCATGTCGCAGCCAGGATAGCCACATTTGTATGCTGGGATCACACGTGTTATGCTCCTTGTCAGTGAACGGAGGGCGAAGGCACGTACGTTTATCGCCCGTGTGTGAGTTCAAGTGTGTCTTGAGACTACTGGGGCTATAGGCCGTTAGCAATTGCTCTACAGGGGCTCAGCGCTTAATCGCGCTCACCGAGAGAAGAATTTTTTGCACTGGGGACACACATGTTGCTTGGTGGACTTACGAGCGGCGCTGTTGCTCCCCTCCTCACCGCCACGGCTGCTATCACCGTCTGTGGGCTGACTATACATGTCTGAATCTTGTTGAGGCGTAGCAGACGCCAAGGATCGGGGCATCACGACTGTGAGCGCTTCGCGACGACCTGGGTATGGACGGTGGGAGACAGGCTGGGTGATTTCCGTGCGTCCCGAAGCGGCAACCTGCAACCCTACAGCACGCCCATCGCCCATGACGGGAGAATGACCCTAGAATGACCTAACCTACGCTGTGCGCAGTTTCAGGCTTCCCGTCTAATGCTGTTCCCATAGTACATACTTACTTCTTCTCGACTGTACCTATGTGTTGTCCTCGAAGACAGTGCGGACAACGTGTGCCCAATCTATCGGTACGACTACCAAGGCCCTGGCTTAGGCATGGGTTGTAAGATGGGAATATCACGAGATGACTTTAGTATACAGTACAGCGTAAACTATAGCCAGCAGTCGGCTCATTGCGTGACTGTTGACCCCGTGAGTTGATGCGCGCTTTCCGTTTTAGGAAACTGAAGATCCCCCGGACGAATCGCCAGACTCACGAACACCTTCGCGATATCAGTGTCACGTATCAGAAGAGGACTCGCCTAGAACGCACCTGAACCTATCAAGAGTACGACTGCCCAACGCTGGGCTGTCTGTCCTCGTCGCCGTGCGCTGCAAGGGGAGCGCGTTGCGCCGCACCAATTTACTCGCACTTATAGGTACCGAGTTGGGCAAGCGCGCGGGCAACCGACGGCCCACCGGAGTGAGCGTGGTCTCCCTCCGAGTCAGAGTGCTGCAGCTCATCCCCGCGTGAGACCACTTCTCCCGCCATCCTCGCGCGACAGCCGCGAAGGCCGGCGAGCTCCCCGTCTCGTCATCGTCCGGTATCGACGACCGACGTGCGACGAGGACGCATGCGTCCGCAGCCTGGTGTGGTGTTTCGGGGGAAGGCGTGGGCGGTGTGTCCGAGGCTGAGCCTCCAGACGTGGGATCTTCGTCGAAGCCGTCTATATCGCTGCTCGCCTCGTCGCCAAAGTAGTCGCGCAGATCGGGTCCTACAATGACTGTCTTGCGCGAGGAAGATGGCATGGCGCAGACTCCCTCCGAGAAAAGGTCTTGTGTGTAGCAGCGGCAGAGTGCACGGGCTGGGAGTGAGGCAGCGAGTGACGCCGATAGACTTGTGCGACGGGGCTAGAGATTGGGTCTGCGTCAAAGTCGTCTTCCTCGTCCTCGTCGAGCAGTTTCGGCGCTCGTATTGGGGAGGACAGGTCTGCGGCATCCATGCAGTCGTACTGCGAGGTGAGATATACCCGTCCTCCTGGTCAACGTCAATGACTTCATCTTCTAGCACGTCGTCTATGTCACCGTCGGCAGGGTGCACGACTATAGAGTCTAGGTCCTCTGCAGGCTCGTGCGACGTTGATGCTCGCGGTTGGACGTTCTCTTTATCTGGGGGCAACGACTGCGAGTCGTTCGCTGTTCGTTGGCTGCGAGCATGACGCGCCGGGGGCTTGCCGCCGGTTTAAAGTACTTCGATAGCCCAACTGCCGGCACGCTCTCCAGCCGCGCTCTCTTCTGGACTGTCTCCGTCTCCATGACTTCGGCGAGCGTGCGTTTGCCACTGTTCTTGCCGCTTGAACGGGGCTTGAGCTTAATGGGCGACTTGCTCTGCGAGCTTTGGTGAGGTATAACGGCGGTGGGGCCTGAGATACGTCATTTCAGTACAGCTGAGAGCCTTTCCAGTCGCAACATACCAAAGAAATCTAGGATGCCACCGGCTTTGGGGGTCGAACATCTGGGCGTTGCCATGACCCTCCCCTTGCCCTTGTCCACAGCCGACTTGCTCACGTTCAAGTCGACCAACCGCAACGGCCGCGGCATGTACTTTGGATACACGTCCTTGACAGGAAGGTGCGTCTCTGGATCATACTCGCCAAGAGCGATCTTCTTCGCTACATCTGGGGGTATGTGCCTACAGATCAACTATCAGTAAAGGAAGCATACACCTGCAAACAAACTCACGGTCCAACGTAGATGTCCGCTTCATCGTCCCAGTCATCTCCCACGTCCGTTAAGTGGACGAGCTGCTCTCGTGCTGGATCGTAGACGCGTTGGTGAAGGAAACATCGCTCCGCCAGGCGGAAGGCAGAGATATACCCCATAGGTATCCTCTTCTTTCCTTCGCGGGCAATGGCCTTCACACACTGCTCGATGGTCTTCCACCTGCGCACGTACACAGCCGCTGTCTTGAGGCCGACGCCTGGTATGCTGGGAAGGTAGTCGCAGCCGCTGAGAATAGCCATGGTCCGGAACTGCGCGTCTGACCAGCCGACCAGAGAAACGCCGTTGGCGTCGCATGCGGTAACGGACGCGAAGTCGGAGCGGGAGATGTGGACGACGGTGTTCTGGGCGTGGTCGAGCTTGAAGAGCACATTCTTGCATCCGAATACAAGAAGATCGGAGTCCTCCGTCAGTATAGCGTTTACGGCGCCAGTACGCTCGAGGAAGGCCATCTGCGCGTCTGCTTCGTACGGCGCGACGACGTACTTGACGGTCTCGGCGCGTAAACACTAAGGAAGTCATGAGTGCATGTTCAATGTCCACCAACATGCAACACACCTTGATGACCTGGTATGCCATCTCGGGCGTAACGTCCACACATTTCAGGTAAGAGTCTCTTGCTTGCGAGTGCTTGCCCTGAGCGGCCAGCATATTTGCACGTTGCAGACTCTCCTCGCGCTTCTGCCGACGATCCTCCTCCGTTCCCTTCTTCGCTGGTAGGGGGCCTCCGTCGAATACGATGTACGGCTCGACCCCGTTGTGTCGCAGCATCCGTACCCGGTGCATGAAGTAGTCGATGTATCTGGATGGCGTCAGTCGATAACACGCATTCAGTAGCACAACCACGCACTTGTGCGTCTCCTGCCCGGTCGCAAGCTCGACCGCGCAGTTGTATACGCCGCGGTGCAGCCACACATAGCCGTCGACGGCGATGGTCTGTCCCTTGAAGTCAGAAAGCTTTTTCGTCGTCTGAATGGACTTGAGCGCCGGGAGGAGTCCAGAGATTCCCATAGAGCGAGCTTCTGCGCGACGCTCGCGAGTAGAACGACTGGCGGGAACGAAGTTGAAGGAAACGGGTGGCCGGTTGCGGTAACGTTCGCGCGACGCGTGACCGCGTATATTAAGTACGCGTTATTTGTCCTTGCCTCCTCCTGCGGCAAGTGCCGAACGCTCCTTGTCCTTCTATTCGACTTTCTTGCTTGCTTTGGTTCCTGCTCGCCCGCTCCTTTTGCTTCACTCGCTTCTTGGTTTATGAACTCAGCATAATATCAGCATGAATAATTACGACGCGCCCAAAGTCCCGCCTAACTCGGTGTTCAAGTTCAAACCCGATCCCAATTTCGTCAAGGTCGAGAACATCCCAAAGGATGGTGAGCGCAGTGCAGCCAGTCTCTCAGAGTAGACACCTGAATCATGCTCTACGTGCTCTAGTCGACAAGCAAGAGATATTGGCACTCTTCAATGCGCTGATAGGTCAGATCGCGCCTGCGTGTCGCGATGCAAGGGACTGAGGAGGATCAGGCGACGTACGCTCCGCCGAAGAGCAGAAGGATGCGCGCGGAGTCACATACATGCAGCTTTCCTTCTATAACAGAGATGCTGCAAAGTACGTGAGCATATACCCCGTCTTAGGAGGCACTTACCATCATCGCAGGAAAGCTCTCTGCATGAATGGATATACGGTTTCTGGTACCGCCCTGTATGTCGTGTCCTTTTTTGAGCCGCATATATGCTGAGTTGCTTGTCAGTCTCGTCACCCAGATTCCAACTTTCGATTCGCAATCGATGCACTCCAAGCAGTCGGACGCTCGCCGCAATCTCTATGTTCTAGGTCTTCCTTTCGCACTCACGAAGTCGGTCGTGTCCTTTCTTCTTCAGTTCCATTGCGCATTTACCATGCAGGTCTGAATTTGCTGCCATATTCTCCAAATATGGCACGGTTGCGCACTGCGTTATCCTTGCTACGGTCGACAACGCATCTCGGCGTCGAGGGTTCGTCGTCATGTCCTCGCACGAGGAAGCGAAGAACGCCATGGCGAACCTGTCGCGCACCCAGATCAAGTACGCATACTTCGAAAGACTGTTATATCTTCCTAATCGTTACTTCAGAGGGCACACACTTGACATTTCGTGGGCTGTCGTTCAGCGCTCACAGGGTATGCCATGTCTCTTGTCTATACTGCTATACAGCTCATAGTGGATAACCGAGGCTTTCTGGACGGTGGCGATCGCGCGGTATTCATGGCCGACAATGCCGAGTCGCGCAGCCCTTCGATGACTAGCGAGACCGAAAAGAAAGTCCCGGAAACTGTAATTGTCAAGGAGATCGACGTGATTCCTCCTCAGCTCTCTCTTAGCTCCGACCTTGGCGCTCTCGAACTTAGCTTGACTCCCACTACGACGATCCTCGTGTCCAACCTGCCCAGCGTCCTATTCTCTCAGCCGGCGGATCTCCGACCCTTACTCTGTCCTTTCGGCACCATCAAGAATCTCAAGCTCATCCCGTCGCCCTCTGAGGACAACAACGCCAACACGCCCGACTCAGACGCAGGCACCAAGGAGAAGACGACAACTGTGCTCGTTGAGTACCACCACCCCGCGGAGGCCGAAGATGCGCACAGGACGCTCAGGGGCCAGTCCTATGCTCAATTCTCGCTTGAAGTGCTCTTCCTCCGTCCGACGCCTCCGCTCGTCACCGATGGCTACTCCGCCCGTTTCTCGAAGCCGATGATCAAGCACTCAGCGACCGGCCCCACGCCGTCGCCGCACACGCCTTACGCCTGCGTCCACTCGCCTGCGACCTTCGTCAACTCGTCTCCAGCCTTCGTCAACTCGTCTGCGGCCTTCGTCAACCAGTCCTCGTCCTGCATGGGAGGGTGGCACGGCGGTCCTGGGCTCTTCTACAACGCGCCACACTACCTGTTCTCTCCGTCGCGCGAGGGGCCGTACAATGCTGCGCCGCCTGCGATGCCTTTCGACTATTTCAGGTGTGTGGTTTTGTGCCTGGTCGAGAGACCAGTGCTGACTATCCGTAGACGCATGCCCGTGCTCCCAACGCTCCCAACGCCAGGCGGCCAGCTTGTGTACCCTGCTTTTGCGCCCATGCCTGCCACTTACGCTGGGTTCTGATCTTGGGTCTGGGATTCTGTTAGCTAAGTAGTCATGTCTACATCGCTTTCTTTTCGTACATCGCTTTCGTTCGCTCTTTCGCTTGAAGTCGCTTTCATTCCCTCTTTCCTGCATCACTCGGACATCACATTCTCCCACTTTTTGGCACGTCGTTCTCTTTTGCACATCGCTATGACCACGCCCGCTTTTTCCGTTTTCTACGTCTGTCGCATTCGCATGTCTCTGTCGCACTTGCATGTTTCTCAACTGGGTAGGTGAGTCTGAATGACGCTGTTCGTGTCGTGGCACTCATCGCACATCGCAGGTATGAAGATTTTCTGGGAGGACTCAGGGCTACACGATGTATGATCACACTTTGTATCTCATATTTTCTCAGACGAAATGACCGTCTTAATACGCACAAGTGGGCTTCACTGCCCCTGAGGCCACATTTGGCTGTGCTCGAGTGTCTTCCTACTATGCACACCGTTGGGGCGACGAAAGGTTGGGAAGTTTTGAAGTCACTTCGGGCCCGCGCCGCATCCGGATTTCTCTCGCCGTCAACCCGCCGTTCTTTTTCTTCTCTTACAGCGGCCACGATGCTCGCGCCTTGCTCGCGCCATGTTGTCTGTCGACACTAGCTAGCGCCGAGTAGTACGCTGGCAGACGTGCTCTGTGCCTCACCACTCCCTACGCTCTCTAGGCGTACTATCCGGATGAGTATGTGTCGTTGAACCACATACATACCTTCATGTTGTGCATGTACTATAGGAATCGTATGCCTCTGGATATCACGCACAATACGCAGCCAACAAAGCCTTCCAAAGGGGGGTAGTAAGTACCACGTGTGCCGAGGACCTGATCAGTCCAAGAAGCTTGGCCGCATGTTCAGTTACGCTTGGTTTCCGCGGCCGTCTCCTCCCTGTTCACAGTCGCCTGCCGGGCCTTGTCGCTCTTTTGCTTCCTTCCTTCATGCTTTACTCTGCTCTTTTTCTTGCGCTCGTCGCGCAGCGCGTCGTCCTCGTTCAGGCGACTGCTTGGTACGCGTTATAGCACGTCTCTCGAATGCACCTGGACACTGACAGGCTGTAGCAACGCGACCTCGCCGTGCCCTGCTTCGGCTCCTTGCTGCAGTGAGTGGCTTGAAGGCTGTCAGCGAAACGCGCGCTGATCGCAGGACGCAGGCGAATACGGATTCTGCGGAGACGGACATGTGCGTGGCGAGCTGCTCGTCTGTGAACGCGATGCTGAACTCGCGCTGATCCACAGTTCTGCCTCGGCGGATGCGATCCCTTCGCCTCGAACACCCTCGATTCATGTCGGCCCATGCCCGTGTGTAAAGACGCCGAGGTTGATGAGTTCACGATGCGCCACCAAACCCCCGCTCACATCCCCGCCTATAGCACACATTCCCCAACAACGACCGCATCCTCTCCAATTCGACGATGTTCGACGGCAACGCGACCGAGTATGGTGCGTGCATGGGTCCATTCTATGCGCCACCCTCCTGACCGCGCATACATTCTATATTTGCAGACTGGGTGGTTGACAAGGGGACCATCTTCAACACCAATACGACTGGGGGCGAACTCGCCTTGGCGCTCACGCAGGATAATGGCGGGACGCGCATCTCGTCGACGCGGTACATGCACTACGGGACCGTCACTGCCAACTGTGCGTTTCTCACATTCTCGGGCGTGCTTTATCATCTGTTGACCGAACGCGCCTCCAGTGAAGACCGGCCGGTGGGGTGGCGTCGTGACGGCGTTCATCACGATGAGCGACATCAAGGATGAGATTGACTGGGAGTTCCCGGGCGCGGCCACCACGGAGGCGCAGAGCAACTTCTTCTGGCAGGGCGTCATCCGTGCGTGCTCCCGTTCTGTCCATCCTCATTTTCGCTGATCTTGAACGACCTTCTAGCAACTGACACCTCGCACGGCGACACGACCAAAGATCTGTCCGACACCTTCGACAACTACCACGCTTACACGGTGCGTATTTTGTTGAAGATGCTTGGTTTGCGCGTCTCTGACAACACCTACGTCTGCAGCTGGACTGGCAACCCGACGCGATCGCCTTCTCCATCGATGGCAACGTCGTGCGCACGGTAAATGCGAAGGACTACGTGGATGGCAACGGCGGGAGCCAGTTCCCGAACACGCCTGCGCGCATCCAGATTAGTCTCTGGCCCGCGGGCATCGATAGCATGCCGTCCGGCACAGTTGAGTGGGCGGGAGGTTCGTGCGCATCGCTTTCGTTCTTCCTAGTCTTTTACTCACGTTTTACCCTCAGGCATGATCAATTGGGATGACGCGGACTACAAGTCTGCAGGTGAGGGTCTCAAGATCTGAGTAACCGAGAAGGAATTGAAGATTGTTCTTTTCTTGCGCAGGCCATTTCTACGCCCTCCTCAAGTCTGTCTCCGTCAAGTGCGGCGACACCGAGACGCCTGGGCCAAACATCACATCGTACATCTATGACTCCAACTCGAGCACGCCGAGCATCCTCATGAGCAACCACACCACGTTGCTCAACGGTGGCTTCCGGACGGCGTCGAGTTCTTTGAATGTTGCGCATATCGCATTCGTGGTCGCGGGGCTACTGCTCTCGGTGTATCTCTAGGATCGAGGCTACGCCTCCGCGACGTGGCCCGTGCCTGCACGACTCGGTTCATGTCCGGCGCTGTGAATGTGGTCTATCCTCCACGACTTGGCTCGCGCGTCTCCAGTATCAAACCTCATCTTTGCGCATATATACCCTCTGGACTACGGCAAACAGGGCGGATAGGATACAATATATGGGTTAGCTACTTATAATGCAACAGGTCTTGCTCAGGCTGAGTTCTTCTTTCTGGCAGTGGCATGCCAGTGTGGCAACGCGACGCGTCTGTCCACGTGATCGCGGCGTGTCATTGGAAAAGAGCTAGGCTCGTTCCCATCCGGCTACACCACGTGACTCGTTCCTCGCAAGAGGCGTAGCCGGCTGGGCCCACTCGGCCGGATTTTGGCGGAGAGGTGCTTTGACCGGCTCTCCTGCCTTTCTTGGCGAAACATGAGGCCCGGACTTCGTCGTGGGGGCTCGTTTTTCGTCAAAAAATCGTCTCGAGGTCGGTATATGAGAAGTGAAAATCTCGGCGAGAGCTTTCGAACGTATATACGAAGTTCGGGGGCCATTTTTGGGCCAAAAGTCGACTTGGCGCGCGTAGACAGCGGCACTTCCCACGACACCGGTGCGCGCTACCGTTAGTACTTTCATCACCGCGAAGCGCAGCGTTTACTGAGTAAGTACTGCTTGCTGTTCACGCATCCTTTGTCCTTCAAGTGTTTTCAGCCGCAGTGTATTATGCATCGAGTAAACATAACGTAGACGGCGCCTATAATGCGTACATATTGCGTACATACATCTGTTCTTCATCAAACTCATCGTCCTCGCCTCGTCAGGTTCGACGAGCTCATTGTCCATATCAAGGGCCGTGTCGTCACCATTGATGAGCGGCAAGGTAGCCTCATCGTCCTGGCCCTCCTCTCCACCTGCACGTTCTCATCCAAACTCCAATCACCCCTCAGCTCAGTGCAGTCTCTGACCACGTCAGCGCGCGAGACCGCTACGCAGTCGCCTCCACCTCCTCGTCTCCCGCACGTAGGCCGTTCTGGAGTGACAACTCTGCGATGGTCAAAGGGGTGATGCATTGATGCATGATGACCTTGGTACATAGCGCGCACCGCCGCGTCACCGTGGGAAGCGCCGCTGTCTACGCGCGCCAAGTCGACTTTTGGCCCAAAAATGGCCCCCGAACTTCGTATATACGTTCGAAAGCTCTCGCCGAGATTTTCACTTCTCATATACCGACCTCGAGACGATTTTTTGACGAAAAACGAGCCCCCACGACGAAGTCCGGGCCTCATGTTTCGCCAAGAAAGGCAGGAGAGCCGGTCAAAGCACCTCTCCGCCAAAATCCGGCCGAGTGGGTCCAGTCCGCTCGCAAGCTCGCGGGTTTCGATTTGTCCTCTTTTCACGTGACCCGCCTGAGCGCGCGAGCGACTGGCCTGCGAGTCTAGAAAAGAGCGAGCAACTTGAACGAGTGCACTGATGCCAATGCGCACGCATTGTCACAGAGTACAATGAAAGTAACGGAAATATTACAGTGTACACCTGGTGTACACCGATCTACATTGCCTTGGAATACGGGTGCTCGTGGCAGACTGCAGTATGTCCGCAATGAAGTGCAAGCCAGAAAACAAAATACATGGGCTGTATAGGTAACATCGACTAGGAAGTCATCGATATATCCGCATCTACGAGCACCGTCTCGTCCCGAACGTTTCGTCAAACTCCTCTGTCAGCTGGCGCGTTTCCTTCAGCACGGCCTCCAGCGCCTGCGCCCGCGTCCATGTCGTCACTTGCACGTCCCGCTCCTCGTCCCCTGGCATCGGCAGCACCTCGTCGTAGCCCAGCACGCTCTGCACGATCCGGATACGCTCGTACGTCGCCTTGATGAGCGTGAGTGACCCGATTCGCGTCACCCGCGACGCCTCCACGCTGGGCGACGTCGGGCGGTTGAACGGAGACGGCGGGCGCGAGACCAGGCCCAGATGCACGATGCGCGGATTACCACCGCCGTCTGATAGCCCGTGAAAGCCCGCCTGCCTGTCTTCCAGATACGTCGTGCGCGCGCTCTGGCGGGGAAACGCGCCGAGCTTCGGCGAGCTCTCCGGTGAGGGTACGCTAGACAGTCGTCGCCGTGGCTTTGAGAAGGCGGTGGAGGATACGCGGCGAGAGCGCGAGGGGCCGTGCTGGGCACGGAGATCGTGGTTGAGCGCAAGGATCTTTTCCTGCATGAAGAGGCGCATCTGCAACAGAAGCGGCGATCGATACACGCATAGGAGCTCGAGAAACGACCACAGGGCGTAGTCGACCGCGCGGGGGTTCTTGAATGACTGTGGCCTGTCTGGGAAGTGGATCATCGGGTTCGACACGTCCAGACTGGCGCGGGGAGAATGCGAGGGAGAGTGCGTGGGGGAGCGCAGGTACGCCGTCGCGAATGCAGCGTTCCCGTCATCCAATGTCGACATCAGGAAGGCGGCGACCCGGCTCCATACTCCTGGTAGGGATGTAGAGAGGATAGACTCGGCACGCACGACTATAACTTTGATGACCTGTAGGATGAACACGAAGGTCGGAACGTGCGGCGTAGACGAGGATTGCGAACGACGCTTTTGCTCGACCTTCGAACGACCGGACGTAACTTGCTTACTCGACATTGCGTATGACAACAGCCGCATCCAAGCACCGGGAACGGCATTGGTGCCGGCTGAAGCGAGATGGGCCTCTTCAAGGGTCCCCTGGTATGTCGGCAAGGATATGACAAGCGGAAGGACGATATGGGCAAGAAAGTCGTGGCTCGGAGTGCAACGTTCGACCTCCTCTAGCACGTCCGCATGCCGCAAATGAACGGCTTTGGATACGAGGTTGATCAGGGACGACCGGAAAGGCAGAGTAACCAGCAAGTTCTGTGAAGCGGCCGACTCGCATGCAGCGAGCCCCGCCGCGCACACCTGATTGGTGATCAACTGACAGAAATGCCGGTCGTTCGCATACAGGGTGTTCGACGCTAGTCGAGACAATATATCGAAGACGCCAGAGAAGTCCAATGTGGTGGCAAAGGAACTGATGATTGGCGTGTTGACTTTGAGGAAGGCGATGATCTCTTTGGGGGTTCTCGGCGTGTCTCTCCAGAGCATTGCTCGGCTATAGTCGCAGAAGATAGCAGAGACAGAGTCCCGCACGTCCCCCATTGAGTCCTGGACCGTGAGGCGAAAGACGTCGACGACGTGCTGCATGGTCTGCGTCGGGAGGTCGCCGCCGGCCTGCGCGTACGCGACAACGAGGTGTAGATAGTCGAGCCGCATAGACAACACGTCACTCGCGCCCTTCGCATTGTCGGTCGCAGGAGCAGCATCTAGCAGGGCATCGGCAGATGCTATGCTATCTGCGTCGTCGCCTGCTCTGGAATTTGCGGGTATAGGTTGCGCCTCATTCGACTTGTTCTTGCTGGTGAGTTTGAGCAGGACCACGCTGAGGGCGTCGATGCCGTCCCTCATCACCGCGCCGACTGCCGGATGCGAACGCGTGCAGAGACTGTGGGTCATGAATCGGAATGCACGAAGGAACTGCTCGGCTCGTCGGATAGAAGGATCGTGGGCGATCACAGTCAAGAATAGGCGGATGAAGTTTTCGATGTGCGGCTTCTTAGCCTCGAACTCCTCGGGGATGTCGACCTTGGTGACCTGGTTCTCGTTGCGCAGAGAAGCCAAAAAGGCTTGAGGCTTCTCCTCCGCAGTACTAACCAATAATGCCTCGCGCTCCTGCTCCTTGTTCTGGTCGTGTATGCCTGCGGCATCCGTCGAGCGGGCGGGAGGAATGACCTGATGCAGCGTCCAGAAGAACTGGAAGATGTTATCACAGATCCAAGTTGCGTCGACCTTCGGCACCATGAGGACGTGAGACATGACGTCCAGCGTCTGAAAGATGAACACTTCGCGGTGAAGAGCCCAAAATCGATCTGCCGCGTAGTCTATCGCGCCACGGAGACCACTGTTGGCCTCGTTCTCTGTGTACATTTTCAGAAGCGCAGGCATAAACATGGTGTATCCGCCTCCCGAGGTGAACAGCCGGCGGAAGCGGGTACTCGCAACCATGAGTGCTGCAGGTATGTATCAGTTCGTCAGCAAAGCGTCGAAGAGTAAGCACGTACCGATAAGTGTATGCGCCACAATTCCAATGTCGTCTCCATGCACTAGCAATATGCGGTTCAGGCCATCTATGAGCACCGATAATTCTTCGCGGTCATTGAGATGGCGAGGTAGACAGCGGAAGATTTGAGCAACAAGCAGAACATAGCTACGCGAAAGCATTGAGGACAATGCCGCGAGGGTGGTCTCATCTGCACTTTTGAACTGAGGCGCTTTGCCCTTCTGACGAGGTACGAAATCTTTCATCTCCAACGGTTGCGGCTCGAGAGAAGGCGTCGAGTCTACTGGCAGCACAAGCCGGGTCATGGTACGCCGGACGAGCTGGACGTCTTGAGGATTGTGTTTGAGCATAGCGAGGAGCAGGCCGTTCTGAGCGATGCGGATAGTTGTGACATGCACCAAGTCCGGGTCGTACGTGAAAGGATTGTAGTGGCTGGGCGCACGGGGAAACATGGGTCCGCCCGGTGCTGATGGTGGAAACCACAGGGAGCCCGAAGGTATCATGAGCGCCTCGATCTTCGCCCGGCGCATCTCGCGAATCGACAGCTGGCTGACCTGCGTGACCAGCTTGCCCGCGATACCCAGCACTGCAGCGAAGTCACCGAGAGGTTCTTGCACCATCTGCCGTGTGTTATGCTTGAGGTACCCGATGATGCTGTTGAACAGTTGGAATGCAAGCGACGGAGGCGTATGCTGATGTACGTGTAGCAGGGCGCGCAACACGGTGGTTCCACGAGGCATATCGCGCGATTCCGCGACAAAGTAGTCGAGTAAGGGACGGAGGAGCAGGGCGGGATCGTTGCGCATGAGATCCAGGATGACTGCACGGGCAGCAGAGGCTACTGCGAAACTGGGGTCAAACACGAGCATGACCAGATCCGGAAAGACGTTTGTGAGCGATGGCACAAACACTGGTCTACGCTTCGCGCCATGCAGCGGTCCGCCCGAGCTTGAGTTACGACGAAGGAGCATAGGTGAAGCATCCGATGGGTTCCTTCCGCGCTCTTGTCCTGGCCGCTGTGGCGACGCAGCGGGGCTGTTGTTTGGCGATGCCATTGGTGTCGCGTCGCGGTCCACGGTCATATCGAAGCGGTCTGACTGATGCATTGGCAGCACAGACAATGGGGTCCGCGCCCACTCCGAACGTTGATCGACAGGCGACTCGTCCTGCGCCCAACCAATCTCTGCCAACCGCTTCTTCAGCTCAGCCGGCAGAGCGTCCTTGGCGTCGCCCGCATTGGTCTCGACGACATACTTGCTGGACCCGATATCCGCTGCAACAAAAGGCAAGGGGCCGCGCGCGAGCTTGAAGGGACGGTGCGCACGATCCATGACGACCTGTTGTGACAAGATCTGAAAGCGCCAATTGATGAGCAGTCCGAGACGCTGAATAGCCTGAACCCGTGTCGTCTCGTCCGAGCTGACGAGATAATAAGTGTTGGAAGCAGAGCCTGTGACGGATGCGTACCTCTGCAAGTCCACCTCGATGGTTGCTATCAGATCCCTGGGGGCTTTCTCGGCGCATTGCATAACAAGGAAGCAGGCCTGTGAGAATCATCAGCACTCTGTCTCTCACAAGTTCGCCCATACTAACAGGCCCAATCGTCGCCGCCTCCCGCTCATCCAGATAGTTCGTCCACAGATACGTGCCAATCCGCTCCACATGCTCGCGCGTCAGCAGCGCCGCCATGGTCACCAGTAGTTTCAGCACACGCGCCGCGAAGCCCTTCTCGATAGACTTCAGCAGCTGCTTCTTCTCCTTCAACAGCCCTTCCGCCCCACCCGGCGCGCCGTCGGAGCTCTCCGCATGCGCAAGCAAGACGATTGTACTCCGTCGCTGGTGCGCGGATCGCGTACCCTGCTCACTCGCGATATACATTGCCCGGATCTGTTCGACGAAGTCGTTTACTTCGTCATCAGTGCGATGCCGCACCGAATCGTCAGCCTCGTATTTCGCGAACCAAGAGACGCATCTCGAGAGCCACGACGCCCTGATGGGATTTGCTTGTTAAGGAATGAATATTGTTCATTGGAGAGATGCTCACGGTTTCAGCGAGCGCGTGTACAGCCGACATTCGCGCAGCAGAACACACATGAGGACACGCTGTATAGGCGGCAACAAGGCTTTCTGCTCCTGTACAGTGTTCAGCGACGCTTCTCATACGAATATGCGTATAGCGTACCTTGGCTTCAATTAGCACGCCCAACCGGCTCTCCAAGCCAACCACAAACTTCGACGAGTCAACAAACGGGTTCTCGTTCTCCTTCCACGCATTCTCTTATTAGCCTCCTGATGATATCAAAGACTACTCAGCACTCACCTCGATCTCCCTCGCTCGCCTCGCCTCCTGCAAGCGTGCAATCACCTCCACCAACAGCGCCACCTGTCCCAGCCGCGGCGTGCCCCACGGAACACCATCGACGCTACCCATATCATCACCGCTGCTCTTGCTTGCCCCACCACCTGCCTCGCTCATCAACGCCACGCTCACCATCTCCGCATCCCTCGTCCAGAACTCTGGAACGAAGCGCGCAATGCCGCGCAGCACGGAGAGGTGGTGGGCGACGGCCAGCTCCCGCGAAGCGGCTGCGCAAGCGAAGAGGGGCTTGAAGAATACCTGCGGGTACGTGCGAGCGAGGAGGTCTAGGAGCGATGTTAGAGCTGCGCTGGTGTCGGGCGGCGGGTCTTCGACGAGGCGCTGGGGGCACGGGTCAATGTAAGATGTTAGGATGGCACAAATGGCTCACATCATTGAGCACCGGTACGAAGCAAATGGCAAGCGGCTTGCGCGTCGCCTCGGGCATGGCGCGCATAACGGCCCCCAATACCGCAAGCACACGCGTCCACTCGGCCTTGGAGACCTAAAGCGTACGCTCAGCGATTTGTCCTCCTGCACACACTGCACCCCCACTCACCACATCCTTCAAGGTTCCCTCTACGAACGCACGCAATTCCCTGTCTGCATACCACGACCCCACCAGCTCCGCCGCCCACTGCATCAGCTCTCTGCTCCCGCTCACACACAGCAATTCCAACGCAATCCGCACCATATTCCCCCGCGCCTCCGACGCCAGCGTATCCGACAGCCTGTCGATCTCGCCCACCACGCGGCGCTGGAGGTGATGCATCGCCAGCAGGGCGTCCGCGATATGGGATTCGTTTGGCATTCTTGACATCGATCCTGGAGAAGTGTTGAACACAGTCGCCAGCAGCGCACGCGTGAACGTATTCAGCTTGCTCGCGTGTATGATGGCAGGCAACGGCCTGTAGGCTTCTGTGCCCTCATCCGGCGGCCAGTACGCCTCAATCCCGTACCGCAAAATCCACCTCCTTGTCGCCTCGCTCGAGTTCTCCACGCACTTCGCCACCGCCTCCAGACACACCGCACGGTGCACGTCTCCCTCGCTGTCGCGCTTTACATACAGGGCGCCGTACGCTTCCTCCACCGCGTTCGCCTCCGCCTCGCCCAGCGCGCCCGCGAAGACCTCGCGGATGATGTCCTTCACCATCCGGCTGTCCTCCGTGTCGATCACCTTGCCCGACTGCGACACGTGCAGGTTGGGTAGCACGGCGAAGAGGGACTGCAGGACGGACTGTAGGGCGTGCGGCGAGCCGAGGGTGTACGAGCCGTCAGCGAGGGGGGACGGACCGCCATCAGGAGCGACGGCGGCATCGTGTGAGGAGCCGGTGAGCTGCCAGAGCGCGCCGATGATGCGGTCGCGGTACGGCGAGGGAAGCATAGCGGCCTTGCAGCACCAGCAGAGACGCTCGACAGCGGTGGCCTGCACACTATGAGCATTTCACAGATCAAAAGGGAAACGTCAGCCCACCTCGTCCCTCGGCGGCCAAGTCGCTGTCAGCAGCGCGAACGACTCGAGCCCAAACCACTGCTCCTGATCCGCCTGCGGGCTCCGCTCCGCCGTTAGAAACACCTTCAAAATTGTGCTCAGCACCTGGTTCTCATACGGCACAAAAAACACGCGGGGCAGCCCGTCCGTCCCTGGCATTGAGTGCGCCGTCAGCGCCTGGTATATCGGCTTAATACTCTGCTTCAGCGCCGTCGGCCCCGCCGCCGGCTCCCCTTGCGTGTGCACCGTCGACGAAAGCGAGGCCGTGGACATGAACGGCAAATACAGCGTGCTCCCTGGCGCGCTGTGCGTTTCTACGCGGCTGCTGCCCTTGTCCGGGACGACGGACGCGGAGAGGGCGTGCTGGACATCGGCCGCGAAGCGCCGGCTGTCGTCAATGGCGGCCTCCTTAGCGCTCTCGACGACTTGGCGGAAGCCGAGACGCGCGAGTCGCGAGGGCTTGGCTGCGGGCGGCTGCGCGCGATTGTTGAGCTGTAGAGGGGACGACGGCCTGCGCGCGTGAGGGGAGGACGGGCGCCTTGGGGAGGGTGGGCGGCTCGAGGTGGTGGGCGTGGGGAGAACGTGTTGGCGGATGTGGTCCCAGCGGGCGGAGGAGGGCGAGACCTGGGGGGTGGAGTCGGGGGACGAGGAGCGCAGGTGCGAAGCCTGGGGCAGGGTGGGGTGTCTGCGCTCGCCTCTGAGGGGTGAGCCCGCGCGGTGCGGCGAGCTTGGTCTTTTGGGCGATTGGGGGCGTCTGGGTGACTGAGGACGTCTTGGGGACTGCGCGCGTCGAGATGGAAAGTAGCTGCTTGTCGGGGTGACCTCGTTTGGTGACTCGCTGGTCTCGTTTAGACTGTAGAGACTGGCGGAGGGTGTCTGTACATGCTTCTTCGAGGGTCCCGCCTCATTGTCCCTAGACGACTCGGACGACGAGCGTGCCGATTTCAGAGAATCGAAAGAGAACAGGCGCTTTGGTGTTCGCCGGGGTTTGGACTCTGACATGGTGGAGGTATGACTGAACCTACAGTGTTTTGTGTAAGTCGTGAACGTCGCGGACCACGCGGAGAGGCCTGCGTACTCTTGTCGTCGCCTAGAATGTGCGTCGGCACGGCGCAGTCGCCGTCGAGCACGACTGCAAAGGTTACTAGAAACGCTATCAAAACGCTAAGCCTTTCGACGTCCTTTGAGAAGACGGTCGGTTACTTATCGTCGAAAGGAACCCAAGATCGTCGCTGGATCGTCGGTGGCGACGACCGGCCAGCCGGACCGCCTCCCGATGCTCAGTGACAATGACAAGTGTCTTCAGGGATCTTCAACAACTATCATGTTCTCCGGATCCGTTCAGCCAAATACCGTTTCGTTGTTTTCCTCCACTGGCTCACTACCCCTCCAACTATTCTCAACCCAGACAGACGCCACTCTCCCCGAAGACTCCTTCATCCACCTGCTCAATGACACCACAAACCTCCCCGCCCCTCCCCCTCCCGCATCGCTCACCCCAATCCACACTGGGAAGGAAGGCATGAAGGACACAAAAACTCTCATACAGACCGTCCTGCATATCCAATCCCCCACCCTCCCCACCACATTCATCCAATGCCCCCCACAATATCCCTTCACCTCTGCCTCGCGCGGCCTGGGTCTCAAACATCCCTGGGCGCACATTCAAGTGCGCGATCTCAGAAGAGAGTGGTCCTGCGAACTTGGCATCGCAGACCAGTCTGGGAGAACGGGCATCGTCCGACTGTCCACCTTCCAGGTATGCCTTGGTCAAGACCTACACCGAGTCCGCACGCTCATCTTCCCTCCCGTCCATGCCCACAGAAACAGCCCCGACTGGATGCCGTCGGCGACCTCCCCCTCCTCCACCTGCCGCTCAGCTTCCCCCAGCGCACGGACGAGTACAGCGCTACCACCTGGTCAACCGTCGATCTGCATCTACCGCGCTTCCTCTCCGCTTTCACTTCGCCAGAATTTGTGAGCGAGGATCAGCCTCCCCCGCCCCACATCCGCCTCCCCGCCGGCTCGTTCTCCCACGTCGTGTACGTGCGCATCTACGCCACCTGTCGCCTGCGCCGCATCTGGTTCAGCCACGCCGGACCGTCGCAGAAGATACCTTGGGAGTTCGATCTCTACGGCTGCGATCCAGCGAGGGCGGACTGAACGGCTAAGGGGAACACACTGGAGCACTATCGTGCAACTGCCTGTCCGCTGTTCGCACTATCGAAGACTTCGCCTTGTGCACCAAGGTTAGCTCGATAAGTACGTAGTCCTGGTCTGGATATCTTCGAGGATCCCTACAATTCACCCTCCGAGATCACAATGATTGATCCGCGATGCAGGTGCTCGTATCCCGCCCATCTGAATCATCTCCTATGCGCCCTTAGCAGATGCGCGACTGCGCTTTCGGCCTCAGAAAACACCTAGCATGCGGCCTAAGCGCCCGCGAATGAGGAGGATAAATCGAGCGGGCACGCACACTCTCGACCTGTATCGATTGCAGCAACACAATCACCGCGACTATGATTTTGCTCGCCGCCGCCACCATGGCTTTCTTCACCGGCGTGCAAGCGACGCGATTTATCGTGGGCATGATGCCGCCGCTGTCGTTCAAAGTTCAAGGCGGAGCCCGAGCCAGTGCTGCAGCGCTGAGTGGTATGTGAGAGGTTGGTGCTTTCGTGTCCTACACTGAGACAAACTTCGCACTTCCGCTCCTCTCCTCTCCTCTCCCTCTTTCCTCCACTATCCCCCACCTCTCCCCGTTGTTTCGCCTAGCGCACCTCAAACCTAGATCGCTCTCGTTTTGAGCCGAGCCAGGGAAGGTTCCCATCTCTGGCCCACCTTAGGAAACGACACGGAGTGGCCACCCCAGCGTCTCTTCGACGCTGCCTTGACACATGTACTTGCTCTTCTTTCCTTTTAACCTACCGTCTACCGAATTGACAACCCCGAATAAGTTCCTAAGTTACACAAGTTTTGTGAGATTTGAGAAATAAGGTGGCGTGGGAAAACCTGCTGCATCGATCGCGATCGCGCGACGCGCCCTTGTACTTGCCCCTCACTTGTACTTACTCAACTTGTACCTGCACATCTACCGGTCTAGTCCGGTATAGTCCTTATAGTCCTCGCTCACAATGGCCGCACCTCCCACCACCGACTCCGAAGACATCCTCAGCGACGCACTTGCCTTCCTGGGCGGCGATCCCGTTGTCGACGCGCGCGACGACGATGGCATACGCTACGGCCCGCTCAGGCTCACAGTCGCTTCCAAGGTGCGTCTCCCCTTCGTTTTTCTCTGTCCCCCGCCCACACACATAGGATACACTAAGCTGACCGGCTAGTACACATCTATAGGCCGGCAAGGCAAGCCCCTCATCCCGCATATAGAGCGCGCCTATCAATTCACGCAGTCCCTCCCCCGCCCTTCTATCTAGGCAAACACCCTCCTCGCCGACCATCTCTTCTCCCCTGCGCTCTTCCTCGCGGAACTCGTCGAGCGTGAGAAGATACCGGTCGCAGGACATACGGGTGAGTCTGGCTATGCAGTGAATGGATCCTGAACCTTACCTGTCCCAGTTCTCGAACTCGGCGCAGGAACGGGCCTGCCATCCCTCCTGATGAGCACTCGCGCGCCTCCATCCTGTCTCGTCGTCGTCACCGACTACCCAGACCCGGGCATTTTGGGCAACCTGCAAGCCAACGTTGCGCGCAACAAGCATTTGGTAGCCAAGGGCTGCACCCTGACATGCGCGGGCTACGAGTGGGGCAAAGACGTTGAGCACTTGCTGTGAGTCCTGTCCCTTTCCTTGCCCTTGTTTTGCCTGTCCATGTCACCCATTCCACGCTTCCTATACTAACCTCTCGCATCATCCAGCACCCTTCTGCCGCCCGGCCATTCTGCCTATACCACCCTCATCCTCTCCGACCTCCTTCACTTTGGTGACGCACACGATGTGCTTGTTAGTAGTATCATCAAGCTGTCCGCGCGAGGGCCGGACTCAAGGATCTACGTCGCGGTAAGCGAACCCGTCGCCAACCTCGCCATCCACTCACATTTCACCTTATCGCAGGCCGGCAACTACACCAAACCCGACGTCTGCGCCAACTTCGTTCGCGTCGCGCGCGAAGCAGGGCTCCTCATCGACGAGATTCTCTCGGCGCCTGCCGAGCAGCAGTGGCTCGGAGGCATGGAAGTCGGCGGCCTCGACAAGGATGCACTCACTCTTCGAAAAGCTGCATGCCGCTTCTGGATTGCGCGGTGGCTGTGAACAGGAAAACTCATGTCATCCACAAGTTTAAGATGAGCAGCAACCGTGGACGCTTGTGGACGCTTTTACTTATGAGCTTGCTTGGGCGTAAGCGCCTACGCAGCCGCGGCCTACTCAACTTTACGCACAGGGTGTTATTCGCTACAGGGCCGGACGATCACAATCAATGATTCTCTGCGCCCGTAAACACGATCTTATGCTCTCAATTATATTGCAGGCGTCTTACGGACAAGCCAACACAAACCAAACAGGCCCAGACGTACTCTCGAATGCACAAGTAGGAGGCGTTCACGCGCACGCAGGGGTCCTCGTGTGACTTTTTGCGGCCTCAGTGCTCCTTGACCGCGCACATCAATTCTGCTGGTCTATAATGCCCTGTTCACCAAAGATCTTACTCTCACCGGGTGCCCTCTCCTATATTCAAGCTGACCGCCGTACTCAACAATTTTGTACCTTGCCGCACCGAGGCTTGCGCCCGGACACGATTTGCGCGCCGAGAACAGTGTACTGGAGGTGAAAATTGCGGCCGTCGTGTCTTCGTGCGCTGCCTTGCGGGCCGCCTCGTCCTCGACTAGACGCGTACCTTAGCGTACGCGTTTGAAGGCGTTCTATAAAAGGTCTGCGCGTCGACTGCTTTCTCCAGCTCAGTCGTCTTCACAGCGTCCTACAGCCACTTCCTCCTCTACATCGTCATGTTCTCTTTTGTCAAGTCACTCTTCGTCCTCGCCGCCGCGACCTACGTCGCCGCGGAGACGCACACGATCCACTTCGACAACGCCTGCGGGTACGGAACTGTGAGCACATCGGCTTTCGCAACCCAATAGTTTTGCTCACTCCGTCCTTCAGCCCGTCATCTACCAGAACTTCCAGAAGCTGGCCAGCGGTGACTACACGTTCAACGGCCCCGCTTACTCGGTCATTGCGTCAGTGATTTTATCCTCCTTTACATGACTCGCGCCTGACCTGAATTATTCTCTAGCTTCCTCCAGACCGGCAACTGTGGCGCTAACGGCGAGGGCTGCACGCTTCTCGAGACCACTCTCATCAACGGCGGCGTGTCCAGCACGGACGTGTCGCTGATTCCTCCGTGCGTTTCACCTTCGTTCTGTTCGCTGCGTTCGTTGCAGCTAACCTTTTTACAGCCACACATTCTCCGTCCCCACCGGCTTTGGCTACTACAACGGCTGCGACGGCACTGGCAACGACTGCACCAGCGGCAACTGCGCTGGTGCTTTCCACGTCACCGACGACTACGGCGCACAGAGGCAGTGCACGTCGAACAACGTACGCTTTCCTGCATTTATTGTGTTGTACACGGTTTACTGATGCGCTGCTGCAGGTCAACCTCGCCATCACGTTCTGCAAGTAAGCTACTCGAATCAAAAGCACGCTAAAGGGGTGTATGAGCTCATAAGGGCACATGCAATGAGTATTTAAGGGTTATATATGTGCACATCTAATGCAAAAGTATCAGTCAACTTTCGAGTTCGTGGCTGTCTGTGGGTACTAGTCTTTGAGGGTCAGAAAATGTAACATATAACGGTGACGACGTATACTCGACCAGTGCTCGACAATCTGAAGATCTGAGGAGCTTTCTACTCTGCTAGGGTCTTTAGATCCGACACCTCCGTTCAAGTCCTAGCTAAAGCTTTAGTGGCAGTGACCTTTCCGGAGTGGCACACTGCCAGTCACGTGCGCCGCATTGATCTCTTTGTCCTGAACGCCATGATCAAACGAATCAAAAGCAGCAACCTCGCCGAACCTACTGAGTGCGGATTCTTGTTCTAAATGCTGTCATTCAAGTGGGGGTAGCGCGAGTCACATTTGCAAGGTAGAGTACAACATCGTCGCGAATGGAGTACAATGATATGGGGGATCAGTTACATGTATCGCCTGAAAGATCCTCTCTAGAACGCCTACCCCTTTGCCTCCAGGTAGAGCTTCCTCTCCTTAATGCATCAAACTTCCCTTCCATCATGCTCCCCCTCCATCTTCAACTCCCTCTCACCCAACCGCGGACTCCCTCGCTCCTTCACCGGTAGGGTGTCCACAAAGCGCACACGTCCACCCTCCGTACTTGGCGAGTACGGGTCGCCCACCGTGCCGGGCGAGTACGGGTCACCCGTCGTGCTAGGTGAGTACGGGTCACTCTCCGTACTGGTTGCGTACGGTATACTCCTGATGCCGGGCGGATAGAGCCCGCTCTCCATCTTGGGTGTAAGCAGCCCGTCCTCGTGGGCCGGCAAGTCGAGCTCTTCGCGAGTAAATGTCTCCATCTGCAAAAGAGCGTGAGTACGGCGATCTGGTAAACCTTCTCCATAGATGACCTCCAGACCACTCACATGTACCCTCACCCCTCCCCTGGGAGCGCCAAAAACCACCGAACTCCGCGTGTTCCTCCCCGAACTGGACGAGCCGCCAGAGCTACGGATGTGATTAGAATTTTATTCTACTCACTCGTTGCAGAAGCCCGATTGAGTGCTGACACTCACAACACCTCTGCACTCGTGCGTTCAAACTTGTTCAGCCTTCGCACCACGCGACATGCGACGATCTGGTTGGGCAGGCCGACGAGAGGGGAGACATGACCATGAGAGGGCGGGCAGGACGACGAAGGAGTCATTAGCTCAGTCCATATCAGCAACGAGACCACAGACCACTCACACTTGACGCCACCACTGCCGGCACATTGAAGATGATCGCCATGATCTGGTTGAAATTCACCAGCATAAAGACCGTTGCGACGAGGTTGGCGAGGAACGCGACGATAAAGTAGATGATTCCTGGGGTTTGATGTCAGCTTAGACGAGGCATAAAAATGACATCAAGGCAGAGAAAGGCGACGCCATGGGGCACGTAGACCACGTCAAGCCAGCAGCGGGTGGTCAAGCCGACAGCGGATGGTCCGCCGCAAACACGCCCGAAGTTACCGCAATACGCGCCCAAAGTCACCGCAATAACCGTGGCAGAAAGGACTCACCATCTCCAAACAACATCCTCCCCAGCCTTGTCTTCGTATGCATCACCTTCCACAGATTAAGGGTCAGGACGACGAGGTCGAAGACCATGGCTGCGATGAGGTGCCAAATGGCATCAAAATAAAATCAAGCGCAGGCACCCGTCCACTCACTATACATAAACGTCGCCGCTAAAATCTTCGTATTCGGATCCGTAATCGCGCACCCGCTGCCCTCCATCCACTGCACCTGCAGCAGGCCGCCCTGCAGGATGAGCGACCAATGGCCTGCGAGAGGTCGTTAGCGTGCGCGTATGCGGCGGACGCGCAATACAAAGCCCTTGCGCGGAGGACGCGCGATACAGAGCGCTTGCGGGGAGGACGCGAATGCAAACTGCGTGCGTCGTTCTCACGACGAAAACATTCAGGCGACGAAAACATTCAGGTGATGGCGTCAAAGGTGACGGAACATGACCTCCAGATGGTCCACTCACCGAACATGAGCAATATCAGCCCGCTCACGACCCACTTGTTTTGGGACCAGACCGCCATTCTGCGCGGATGTCAGCGTCACCAGTACCCACCCGATCGGGCAACTGCAATCATTCTGGCACAAGCTACTCACGTCCTCAACGAAAGATTGATGCTCGCGAGCCCCGCTGCGGCATTCCCGGCCAGTTGATTGAAGATGAACACTGCGCGGCAGTTGATGGGGCTGGAAGGCAGTGTCAGCTAAGCTGAACACGTGAGTAGTAGCAATGACTCTGAGTGAGAGATATGCATGTGACGGGCGATGAACATGCATGCAGCACGCCATAGGGTGAGGGATATGCAAATGCAGGGAATGCATGCAACGGGCGAGGGTATGCATGTAACGGGCGATCGGTAAAGTGCAGGCATGCAACGAAGGGTTGGAGGGACATGCAGGGCAGGGGCACCTCTGATGATTCAGGGACGTGCAGGAGACGACTGGGAGACGATGTCATTTACAAGGAAAAAATCGTCTCGACGTACCTTCGCGTGTCCAAGGCGACGACTCTGAGGGCGGGCGTGAGCACGTTCAGCATTTGGGATGTCCCCAGCGACGCGACTCGCACTCCGGCAGGTACGGATGAATGACTCACATTCCAGCAAGAGCGGCGAGAAGGACGTAGCGGTTCAAAAAGTAGAAGATCTGCCAGCAGAGCGCGGTCATTAACAAGCGTATCCCCCGGCTAGGTCGGCGGGCATGCGTACCATGGGCCAACGAAAGCGCTTCCTGCAGATGGTTCAGTAAGGATTGATTATGCGTATAGAGCATCATGAATGAATTGCGCACCTCCCGGTGATGAACTCCCAGTCGAAGTCGAGGGAGATGAAAAATTCCCAGCTGTTGAAGGAGTGTTCAGAAGACGCCGACGCGTAGAGCAACGCGCGCAATTTACGCATATAGGCCCAGGATCACTGCGGACTTTGTCAGTGGAGGCGGAGTATACGAGAATGGCGAGACGCACCGTGCATAAACGCGACAAAGATCGCGGAGTCCTTTGCGAGCTCTTCTGGCGAGTTCCAGTCCGGCATGGTGGTAGCGCGCAAGTCGGCCACTTTGGAGGAGACGAGGGGAAAACAAGAGACGCAAAGAAGAGATAGGCGGACAGAGACCTCGCACGCAAACTTGGAAGAGGAGAAAAGAAAGGCAGGGGTGCCAGACTAGGGGGTGTGGAAGCGACTTAGTATCCGCCCGCTCGGCAACTAATGAACGCTGCGGCAGCTGGTCCCAGCCTATCGAGCATGCTCACGCGCGTTGATTGATTCCTAAACGCCATGGAGGAGGTGCGACGCCGAGCACACCTGTCCCGCGCGCATCATCATCATCAACAACAACAACAAAGGAGACTCCGGGAGCGGAGCCGGGGGAGCGACGTCCGCAGGATGGCAAGCGCCAGGCGGTGATCGTGGGAGAACAAGTGCCAGCTCACAAAGTGAATCGGAGGAACGATCGATGCGGCTAGAAGGCGGACGAGAGCAGAATGAGGTTATGCGACAGGCCAGGGGCTTCGCCCGCGTTTAGTTCTCAGTCAACGGTGAGAAACATATATTGCGTGGCGCGACTAGTCATGGCTAGCCATAGCTTCACGGCCAAAAGTGTGGCTAGAGTCGCCCTGGGAGAGCGTCCCACGGTACAATTCCTGTTCAGCTGCGATGAAGACGGAGATGGAGAGAAGGGACCCTGGACAGTTCCCGTTCGGATATCGCACCGGCGCTCCGGATCGCTGTGCCACGTGCAGCGGAGATAAATCGACATCAACTTGAATCCAACAGCCGATCTTCGCTTCATGTTCTGCTTCGACTTGGCTTCGACCGAGGATGCGGCAGCAAGAAAAACTGTATAAAACTGTTATCTTGAGCATCTCTTATATGCGGGAAGCCTCCAGCTGACGCGCCAGCTGCGCCAGCGCTGTGACCAGACGCGTCGCGCCTGTCACGAGAAGCACGGAAGTTGGGAATGAACGGGCGCGGGAACTGGCAGATGCTGATCCTCCCGCGCCGGATTCTGAGCTTACGTCCTCCCTCTTCCCTTTATCTCCCACCTGGTGACAACGGTAACCTTCAAGTTGTCGCTCTTTTTCCCTCTGTCAACGCTACGCGACGCGCCAACATGTTGCAGACCGCGCTCTGCCTCCTCATTCTTTCCTATCTCTTCTATACGCTCTTTGTCAGATCGCGCTCCCTCACAAAGGACATCGCTGACTTGCCTGGTCCAGTACGTGATCCGCATGCAATCGTCAGCCGCAGACTAACACACTCAGTCGCCTTCCACTGCAAGCGCCTTCCTGGGCCACGAGTATCTGAGCACAGAGCCAGATGCCGTGGAGACGCTCAAAATCTGGGCAAAGGCGTTTGGCCCCATGTTCAAGATGCAGGGTTCACTTGGCCATAACGACATTGTGCGTGGTGGCGCAATTCATTCGCATGTGGCCCTGCTCACTTGCGCGAACAGCTAGTCGCGTCGGACCGCACCGCCGTGCAGCATATATTCGCTGATACCTCGAACTATGTCAAGGCACCCTCTATGGGCCCGCCAATCGCCGATATCATGGGCAAGGGTACGTGTTTACCTCTTACTGCTGACTCGCCACTCATAGCTCACAGGCGTCGTCTGGGCCGAAGGCCAGGACCACGCAAAGCAACGCAAATGTCTCTCGCCGGCATTCTCGTACGTATTTCTCACATCTTACTCAGTACTCCCTGACCCCGCCCAGCCAAGACTCCATCAAAGGCATGGCCCCCGCCATCTTCGAATGCGCCGAGCGCCTGGCCAGCACCCTGTCCAATCACGTCCTCTCCCAGCCCGCCACCCTCGACGTCTTCCACCCACTCGGCGCCTGCACCCTCGACATCATCGGCCGCGTCGCCTTCGCCTTCGACTTCCACGCCCTCGATGCCGCCCCGCCGCCCGACACCCTTGCCATCCGCACCGCCTTCGCGCGCTACATCTCCGTCGGTGCTACCTTCGCCGCCTTCCTCGTGCCCAAGGTCCTGCGCGCCGCACCATGGATCAATCGCATCCCGCTGCCGCTAGTCTTGAGCAGGCATATATTGAAGGATACGGTGCGGAAGCTGGCGCGGCGGATGCTAGAGCGGTATGAGTCGGGGAGGGAGGAGGAGTTGGAGAAGAAGAGGGACATTTTGGGCCTGTTGGTGAATGCGAGGGCGAAGGAGAAGGATGGCTTGACGGACGAGCAGATTTTGGATAATGTGAGTGGCAGCACTGGATTGTCTTGTCATTTTCCAACTTCCGTTTCTTGCTTTTTTTTTTTGTTTGCCACCCCGCCCAGTTGCTCGTCTGTCCTATCACAATCCACTGACGCGTTACCGCCAGATCTGCACACTTGTCCTCGTGGGCAGCGAGACGATCGCTGGATCGCTTGCATACACGCTCTGGGAACTCGCGCGCCACAAAGACGTCCAGGTACGTAGTCTCCTCTTCAGCCCGATTGTTTCGCTAACGTCTTCATCCTTTTTCTCTGTCACGTCATTTCACCACTTGTCGTTTTTCTTTCTAACGCACCTGCCACCCATCACTTTTCTGCATCCCCGCGGTCTCCTCGCACTGCTAAAAAAATTACCGTACTATCTTTTCATGACACCCACTATCGACCGATCCCTGGCGCACTTACGCCAACTCCATCTGATGTCTTGGTCTTCTCCTGCTAACCTTCAGACTCGCCTCCGCGACGAGATACTAGCCGCGGGCCCGGACCTCACGTACGACACCGTCAAGCGGTCGTCATACGACACCATCCAGCGCCTGCCGTACCTCGACGCGGTGATGAAGGAGGGCCTCCGCGTGCACCCGGCATCTCCGCAGACGGAGCGCGTGGCGCTGAGGGACGATGTGGTGCCGCTGAGCAAGCCGATGGTGGGCAGAGATGGGCGGGTGATGGATAGGTTGGTGGTGAAGAAGGATCAGGTGGGTGGTTTGTTTGTGTGCGTGGGGCTGCTTAGCAGCCCACGGGTCTGCGACCTGCCCTTAGGCCTGTGGTAGTCTCACGGGTCAGCCTCTTCTCACTGATTGACGGGGGGACGGGTCGGCCTGTGGATCTACGGCCGCCTATGGATCTGCGACTTGGCGATTTACAACTGGTCACTTACAGTTTCCGCAGGTCATCCTCCTTCCCTTCACCACCATGAACACCTCCCCGGACGTCTGGGGTCCCGACGGTGAGGTCTTCCGGCCTGAGCGGTGGCTGGTGGAAGGGGGCGTGCCGCCGCCAGAGGCGCTGCCGCACGGAATCAACGGGATGGTGACGTTCTGCGATGGGCCGAGGAATTGTTTGGGGTGGCGGTTGGGTGAGTGTGTCCTGTTTTTTTTCCTGATTGAAAGAGGATGGTGAATAGGGGGATGTTGACCGAGGGATGATGTCGCCTGAGCCGTTCTTCCATTTTTCGCCGGTCGGTTTCCGCACCTATGCTGACATCTCACCCAAAACAGCGACGTTCGAGTTCAAGGTCATTCTGGCGATGCTGGTGCGCGGCTTGGAGTTTGACGATGCGGGGACGCGGTTTGTAAATAAGGTGAGCTTATTTTGTCGCGCGCTATTCCTGGTTGCGGCTGCGCTTCCATCGGCTGGCAGCTACAGTCATTGCTGCACCGCTAGTAGGCTGTCTATTCAGTCACAGATACTGATACACCGTAGATATCGCCGACGCGGCAGCCCGTGATAAATGGGCGGGCGGGGGAGCTACCGATTCGGGTGTCGGTGGTGAGTTGATGATGCAACGCCGCGAGCACAAGCGAGGGGTCGAAATACTGTACAGCAAGTTTGAATAATGGGAGATCTCCATCTACTGGAGGAGGTAGCCGTTGCTTGTAGTTTTTATTTCTTTATTCATTTATATCAACTGGAAGGGCCGCCTGACGTCGCTGTTACATAGTTAGGAAGCGATGAAGCAGGACCTTGGTGAACATACGTCGGCGATTTCCGCATGATGATACGATGTCGATTCCGCGGTAGACTTATACATGAGAGCGCACTAACCTATGCGCCGCGAGAAACTGCGAGAGACTATCCCTTGCGCGGCTCCGTACGGTGTGAGAGCGTGCTTGCGTATTGATGCATCGGGATTGCGTTCATCGCGCATCGGGACTGCGTTCATCGCGCATGTGCCATCGACGCCGGCGTGCGTATCGGGGAAGGGTAAAAGGGTTAGATGGTCTGCGGTCAATCCTCGCTAGCGGTGGGTGGGCTACTAACTTCCACGTACTGGCACGAGGAATCAGACCTAGTACCGCCAGGGGACTTCCTAGCTTGTACTGGCACGGGGGGCTCCCCAGGTAGTGCGCTATGTACGAGGAACACCCCAGCTAGTTGATGCGGAGGCAGCAGGCTAGTAAGATGCGGTTGATCTTCACAGCCTTCAACGTAGATCCGAGCATAAAGGTCATAGTATTCCTTTGAGAAGTACATGTTGAAGTTCACAGTGATGCAGTCGAGGTCTCCGGCTCGGTCTGACGAGACCGCAAGTAGAAAGCCTTTACACGGAGCATGTGATCGTGAGCTTTGCAAGATGAACGGGCCTTCTGTAAGGAACGCGGCAGGGATGGACTGCGATTCAGTGCTCGGCAAAGCCACCTGGTAGCTTCATGTCGCCTGCAGAGTGCCATACGAGTGCTCAATGATGCCGTCGTCGCGTGCATGAGCGTCGACATATGCTGCGCGATGTGGTGATTCCGCGCTTCGAGTGACCCCGATGTATGTCATGAGAATTCCGGAGAAGGACGACTAGAAGAGGGTAACGAGATAAATCACGGGGCGGGGACGTGCCAAACGCCCAGTCGACAGATCGTGCAACGGCATCAAGGGGGCCCGAGGAGACGAAGGAGAAGCAGTAGTGGCGCGTATTTTGCTGTTCTTTGTGAAGCTGTCAGTAAACCTGGTTTGCTGTAATGGTACGCTTGATCCCTCTGGTTTACTGGTCGGGAACGAGCCACGGATACCTCCCAGCGTTCGCCTAGAGTGCATCGTAGTCGAACGCCAACATGGACGCTACGAGCGTGGGTATTCCCACGGCCACGGGGAAATCACATTGAGCGTGGGAAGCACAAATTTGCTCCCGGCCGGTCTGGCTCCGCTCCATCAAACTTGCTTTATCCGGCGACAATCGCCATCTCTGGGGTTTTGTCAAATCTGGAGTCTGTTTGGTACTTCCTATGTTCATTTTGTGCTCTCCGTGATGCAGCGCGATGCTACTCTCTGGCAGCGTTCGCGAGAGATGAACGTTAACCCCAACGAAGCTCGCGAAAGAGATCCGCGGACCCCCCTTTTAATGTTCGAGGAAGTCGGGGCGCTGTAACGGCTTGTAACGGCGGCGGAAGAGCGTCTATGCCGGCAACGTCGAAAACCGCTTGTGCATGTCGAGAAGGTTCAAAAGGCTTGTTTGGCAGCTCCGCGTGTCCTCGCCTCACGCTTTCTCCCGCCCACCACCATCTCACACCTACGCCCGCTCGCCGTCCTCAGCGCTGCCCGTCATGGTCAACTGGATGTCCCCGGAGGAGATTGCCCACGATGGCGGTACGCACGGCCGCTATCACACCGCCTCTAATGACAGCTGATCCGGAGTCCCTCGTATGTAGAGGCGTTCTCGAAGTTCATGCACGCGTTGCTGGGACTGTATCTGTGCGCATATACTCCGTTTTCTCGTCGGTTTTAGCTGACTCGGCCGTGCAGCTGGGAGTGGGCGACCAGCCTGAAGTTCGATTGGGACTACCTTCGGGGAAAGCGCACGTTCAAGTGGCCGCTTGTGCGTTGCGTCGAGTTAGTTCCGATGACCACGAATTAACCGTCCGCAGATTTTCTACTTCCTCAATCGCTATTGTCTCTTGATGGCGTTAATTGGGATGTGAGTTGGGCGAATATTCGCGACCTCGCCTAAGCTGATAGCTTCACAAAGTGCCATTGCATTGAACGTGACGTCGTACGCCAAGCTCTGTTCTTTGAGCGCTACCGATAATTGATACACCGGCAGAGAGGTCAATTGCCAGGGCCTTTACACTTTCAATCAAGTGAGCCTATCTCGCATCTCGCCGTGGTGCAAGACCCTGACGTTCGTTTTAGTGCTTTGGCAATGCGGCAATAGGTTTTGCGTCTATCAATCTGAGTCTCAGAACGTAGGTTGTATGCTCATCCGCTGCATCTCCTCGTCCTTAAAGTATGTTCGCAGGATGGCCATATGGAGTCAGAAGTGGTTCATCGTCATCCCACTCGTTTGTGTGATCTTAGGTGCGTCATAATAGGAAAATTAGGGCTGTATATGGCTCACAAGCCATGGCGTCCAGCTCATTGGTCGCTCCTCCTTCATGGCATCCTGCTGAAGGCGACGTACGTGCCCGGGACAGGCTGCGTCATCACTCAGACGGATAGCAAGATTTTGGCTGCCACATTCATTTACACCATGACCTTCGACTTTACCGTGTTGTGCCTCACGGCATGGAAGCTGATCTTCCCGGCTGGAGGGCGGAGTCGCCTCATTTCGCTCATTTTCAACGACGGTACGTCCTGCTATCTGTATCAAGCAAGATATGTAGCTGACCATATCTAGGGCTCATCTACTTCGTCGTCGCTTTTGTTGCTAATCTTATCGCGACCATATTCATGTTGCTGGACCTCAACCCTGTCATGGTACGCCCGATATTATTCACCAAAGTCGTTGAAGCTCATCTTATTCAGTCGATTATCGCCAATGTGCCAGCTGCCATCGCGTCTACAGTGTGTTTATCCTTATGTATCGTCCTTTCTCATACTAACCTTGTGCTAGATTGTCGCTTGCCGCGTCGTCCGTCGCTTGAACAAGTACAACAGCCAAGGCCCTGAAGTCTTCGCGTAAGTCCAGGTCACTACAAGACGTCAGCGTGTTGTTGATATGCTGTCGACGCAGCTCGACGACGCAAGGATCCACGTTAGCCTTCCGTACCTCTTCGGCCAACCAGTTGCAGTCGCGGCCCAAGGTGAACACTCGTATGTCGAAGTCGGAGAGCGCCATGCAGGTAAGTTTGGCCCCTACGCCGTGTGTATATGCGTTGATTGAGCTGCAATGTGCAGATGGATATCATGGAAAGCCCGACCACGTATGTTAACACACCGTCGACGACACATCCGGACAAGGACGACGACGGCAGTGACTCGTTCGTGGCTTACGACCACATGGGCCGGATTGTGAAGGGCGGCAACGTGTTCGACGCCGAGGCCCAGGTTATTAGTGACGAGTTCAAGCGGCCGCCGTACTAGAGATGAGCGCACGTTCGGAGGGAAGTTGCGCACGGTCGTAGAAAAGTGGTGCGCGGTCGAAGAGAAGTTACCATTTACCCATCCAGCTGTATCCTTTCGCTTATATCCCCTGCGATCCCCTGCCTGACGTTACATCTTCACTGATATTTACGTCAAAAACTGACACCCTCATCCCATCCTCTTTCACCCCACATTGTCCCTCGTACCTCCTCCCTCCTTCCCGCCCTTCCCAGCTGTCCTCGGATTTCGCGTTCTCGGCATTTCTCCCTACACGGGGTTTCTCTTTCTTCAAAGCGCACTGTCGTTGTAAATGTTGTAGTATCTTGGTAATCTGACTGTATGTTGTACTCCTCGAGCGCTGCAGAGTGGCTGAGAGAGCATCAGAGAGCAAGCAGCGTGAACGCTGGCAAGGGCCGGATTCCTTTGTTTGCACGCGCTCACGGTAAGCACAGACTTAGCTCGCCCCACGAATGTGAATGTGGCCACCGACGTGTTCAACACACTGTCAGTGTGTTGTTCGCTGGACCACTGTGAGTTGAGCTCGAACTTGAAGTGACGTCCGAACATGTCACCTGACATGCACGCTCTCCGTGACAGGTCGTCGCCATTACCATGCATGACCTCACGCTCCCCTCTCCGCTCCCCAGCTCCATGCCCCGCACTAGACGTCAGAGGTACGTGCGCTTCCCCAGGCCACAGCAGGGTAGTATAAGAGGCAGATCGTAGCCACTACTCAGCCAATAGTATCCAACACATACAACCGTGAACACGTACCTCAACCAACCACAATGCCCTTGTTTTCATCGAAGAACCACACTACGGCCGAGCCTGCACCCACTGCGCATGGCATGCATGGCCAGCACGGCGCGGGAAACCAGCACGTTGCAGGTGAACAGTATGGGGCACACGATCAGTACGGTGCGACGAGCGATCAATACGGCGCCCACGACGGGTACGGCACCGGTGCCCACCATGGCATGACCGGTCACAACGCCGCGCCCCAGGGCCCTGAATACGCAGGCGAGCCCTACGGCAACAACGTACGTTCCCTCCTTCCCTCTCTTTCTTCCTCCTCCTCACATACCACGCCAGCTTCCGGACCAACGCGGAGGCATGGGCACACACGCCGGGCGCGGCCTCAACGAGACACACGGCGCGGGCTACCAGCACGGCGCCGCGCCACCAAGCACGGGCGCCGCAGGCACCGGGCACGCCTACGGAACCGGCGTTGGCACTGGCGGGGGCGCGCCCCCGCGTAGCACGGGCGCAGGAATGGGCGCGCGCGGCAGCGGAGCGGGCCACGAGACGATGGGCAAGATGGAGCAGGCGCTCGGGACGCTGGTGAGCTCGAACACGCTCAAGGCGCGTGGCCTGCAGAAAGAGCAGTGAGTGTTGTTTTTGGCATGGGTGGAAGGGATGGAACTGACAAGTTGCTTCTAGGGAGGGCCACACGATGAAGGAGCTGGGGGAAGCGGACCGGATGGAGGAGGAGGCCAATGTGCGCCGTCAGCGGGCGCTTGCGAATGGGCCGGCAGCTGGCGTGGGTGGTAGGACGGGCAGGTACTGAGCGCGTCTGTCGCCTGGGCCTGAAGAGTGAATTCGTTGCGGTGGAAGACTTCCCATTGTATTTGTATCTCCTGAACGTCGAGGTGTAGCATAGCCAAGTTGCCTTGCACTAAAGTAGTCCTTTCTCAGTAATGCATGGATTGGATGGAAAACAGACCTTACCGGTACCGCTCAAGAGTACGACATTGTCCGTCCATGTCATTGGCTCCCTTTTGAGTCTGAGGCAGACTAAGACACTCAGCGACAGCCTTTCGCTCTGTAACTTGCGACAGTGATCTTTGCCTTGCCTGTGTTTAAAGCACAACACTTGCGCGCCGACGTTGACCCGACCCCCGCATACATGTTCTGACCTTTTTAAGGAATGTGTATTCATTTCGCCGCGCGGACGAAGCTGATATGTAAGGGGTAAGTAATCCAATGCCATGTCTACGCACATTAACAACACCTGGGCAGGGAGGGTATAGTAGTAGTAGGGGGAGCAAGCAAGAACCGAAGGAGAGAAACGTGTCCCGAGGAGGAGGCGCGTCATACAGCAGCCCAAAACTTTGGGAGACCCGTCGCACGCCGGCGACATCTAAGCGGAAGGTTTCCGGCAGATCATGAGGTACATGGGGGTGAAGAGCTGGGTGGAAAGTCAGTCAAACGCAGTGCAGAAAGTCAATGACCGCATACCCTGGTCTGGCCACCCTTGACGAGGGCGTCCTGTGCGATCTTGAGCTGCTCGCCGACATCGTGAGTGCCCTTGGGCACTATGCCGAACAACTCGATGACCTTGAGGCCGTAGTGGGTGACGAACTTGCCCGTCGGGCCGGTGCGCCAGCAGACGAAGTAGTCCCAGAGCGTCTGCGCCTTGCTGAGGTCGCCCTCCAGTGGATAGTACCACTGCACGTCGTCGTCGCGCGCCGCTAGGTCCTCGTCGTGCTCGAGGTCGAAGCCGACGGCCTTGACCGCGTCACGCGCCTTGTGCAGCGGGCGCATCTCCGGGATGCCGTTGCCGAGCTCGACCTGGTGCGCGAGCTCCTTGTGCGAGGGCACGCTCGGGTCCCAGGTGTCCGTCATGACCCACTCGTACACGCCGAAGACGCCTCCGGGCTTGAGCACCTTGAAGATCTCGCCGTACACGCCCTCGAAGGACGGTGCGTGGCAGGTGGCCTCGACGGCGTAGACGGCGTCGAAGTAGCCCTCGCCGAACTGCTCCGCGAGCTTCATGAAGTCGCCCTTGACGAACTTGACCTGGTCCTGGAGACCGGCCTCCTTCGTGTATTGACGGGCACGCGCGATCTGCAAACAGTTGTTAGCATGTCAAAATCGCGTGTCGGGTGGTACGACGCACTTGGAAGTCGTTGTTGTTCAAGCCAATAATCTCGACGTCCGCGAAACGTGCGATCTCGCGGGCCGGACCACCGACACCACAGCCGACATCGAGAACGCGCATCTTTGGGCGGAGGTTCATCTGCGCAGCGAGGTAGTGCTCGTGGCGGGCGAGCGACGCAGCGAAGCTCTCGCCCTTGTAGAAGCGCGAGAAGTGGAAGGAGCGGCCCCAGCCGTACTCGTACAGCTGCGTCGCGCCGTCGTAGTAGCCTGTCTGTGGTCAGGGGCACGTTACGCGACACATGGTGGGCGAGGCGCACCGTTCACGACATCCTGGTAGCTGTCCAGACGGTTGTCGTTGTCAACGTCGGCCTCCTTGCTCATGTCCTTCTGCCAGAACTTGCTGTAGTTCTCGATACGCGAGCCAACGCGACCGTCGTTCTGAGCTTCGGGAGCAGGTGCCATTGTTTTGTGTGTGTCTGTCGCGGGGATCTCTGTCAGTCGCGGTGAGCTCGAAGACGGTGAACACAACTCACGCGAGACAAAGAGAGGGGGAGGAGAAGAAAAGAAGGAGGAACCAACACGCTCTTCACGTTTTTGAAGTGCAGAATCGGCCCACCCGACTTTTTCCCATCAAATCCGCCTGCATGCGGTCAGGCGTGGCGTGCGAAGACTTTACGTGGTCGGCCTCCGCGGCGGCGGACGTTCAGCTTGCCCTGCTGAGCTGCAGTCGCTGTCACCGCCGCGGCGTGTATGGTAATGGAAGTGGTTCCATCGTATGACTCGACTAGCGCATTGCTGGATTGAGTGCAGCTTGAACTGAAAGTGACTCGTTCCTTTCCGAATCCACCATGTCGGGCGAACCCAAGAGCGCTCTTGAGCTCGAAAAGGGCCCTGAAAAAGCTGCCTTCAAAGTCTCCGCCTGTGAGATCTCTCAGCTGACGAAGGCTTCACCGCATGAAGAGAGACGGCTTGTACGAAAGCTGGATAGAACGATTATTCCTCTGACATGCCTGCTATATCTGTTGGCCTGTGAGTCACCTGTCAAGGTCCTCCTAGTTCGCGAGGACTCCTCCTCACTTGACCGCAGACCTCGACAGGTCCAACCTCGGTAATGCACGTCTGCAAGGGCTTCCGGAGGATGCACTCCGTGGAGATCCTACAGGCGAGCTTTTCGATTGGGTCAACTCTGCCTTCTTCTTCTCCTACGTGAGTATTGTGCCCCATCCTCCCTGCGTCCATCTCGCTCATGTGGACTTTCCCCCAGATTATATTCCAGCTCCCTAGTAATCTTTGCTCCAAACTCATCCGACCACGACTATTCATGGCCGCCTCTGCAATAGGATGGGGGACGGTGTCCACCCTAATGGTTGGCGCCTCATATACAAGCTTGCAATGCGTCTCTTACCGTTGCCTGGAAACAGGCCACTGCATACAACCCTGCCGGCCTCATCACAGCACGGGTATTCCTGGGCTTTTTTGAGGCATGCTTCGGCCCCGCCATACCGCTGTATTTTAGTAAGACTTCTCGTGAAAGGCATTGTGCATTTTTCCTGACACGTTATGATGCGCAGCCCTCTTTTATACAAAGACGGAGATGGGCCTGCGGGTACGTCTACTATTCCCTTGAGTTCAGAAAAGGTTCTGAAGCTCAGCACCCCCAGATGGCCTTCTGGTTCGGTTTCGCCGCCGTTGCAGGCGCCTTTGGTGGCCTCATCGCATATGGTGTTCAACGTGCCGTTATTCCATTTTCGACCTGGCGTTTGCTCTTTATAGTCGAGGCAAGTCCAATCATCATATCTTCTCCGATTCCATGCCATGCTTGACTCGCTAGGCTGACTCCACCCAACCTGTAGGGCATACCAACAGTCCTTCTCGGGGTCATCACGTTCTTTCTGCTGCCAGACCGGCCGGAATCGACGTCCTTCCTGAACGAGCGCGAGCGCGCGATCGCCATAGAGCGTATAAACCGTGGTACGAGAGCAGATGTAGGCGCGGTGATCAATAAGTGTGAGTTCGGCGCTCGGCGGATCTTGTCGGGAATCTCTATCGTTTTCCCTTTCTCTCTTCCGCTGGCGTTTACCCGTCTTCGCTCGCTGACACTCGAATCCCTTCCCGAAAGCGCACGTATACATGGCCCTACTAGACTGGAGGGTACGTCCTTCCCTGCCGAGTTCCTAGCTATAATGATGGTACTGATAATGAAATTCGACTAGAATTACGCTGGCGGTGTCATTTTCTTTTGCATGAACTGCTCCCTCGCGTCCATCAGCGCGTTCCTGCCCACCTTCATCAGGTCTTGGGGATATAGTGCGTAGTTGGTATCGCGCTCGTTGCTTGTCACTAACACAGTCTTCTCACTCACCTCCTTTCTTCAACCTCCTCCGTCTTCCTCCATATCTCCCTCCCATCCATCCCCCCTTCCACCTCCTAATCCTCCGCCCCTTCCAGGCAGCGCCACCACCCAACTCCTCACCGTCCCGCCCTACGCCGTCGCCGCCACGGTGCTCACGCTCCTCGCCGCCGTCTCCGACCGCCTGCAGTCCCGCGGGCCCATCATGGCTGGCGCGAGCGCTGTGGGTGGGATCGGTTATGCCCTGTTGCTGAGTGTCAAAGAGAACAACCACGTGAAGTACTTCGCTGCGTTCTGTATATGCGCGGGGACGTACACGACGATTGGCACGATTATTGCTTGGTGTGAGTGCTGATGGAGTTTATCTGCTTTATCTTGTTCATTCGCTTGCCTCGCTTCGTCGTCTGAAACCGCGCACGCTCAGCCTCCGTTCACTCCTACTCGATTGACTTACAAAACCTTTCCAGACGCCCACAACCTCGGCTCGGAGACAAAGAAGGCGACAGGAATCCCAATGTTTATGGCGATCGGCCAGTGCGGCAGCGTGCTGGGCAGCCACCTCTTCCCTGCGAGTCAGGGTCCGGATTATGTGTGCGTATCTGCCTATATCTTATTTATTCCCCTGTGGATTCTCCAAACCCCCATTTTTTACAGTGTATCCGCCATCTGACCAAAACCCATCAGCAAAGGCTTCGCAGTTTCCTGCGCCCTGCAGTTCCTCGCCGTCCTATGCATTGCCGTGCTCTCGGTAAGTCACATTTTGTTCAGAGCGCGCATGCAACGCTTCACTGACTGCCGTGTCATTCCTGTCTGACTGCGTTTCTTTTACGCCTAACTACGTCCCTCGTCTGCCCGACCTGATCCTTTGTCCACCCAACGACGATCCCTCCTCCGCCCCATATCGAATCACATAGATATCCTACCGCCTAGAAAACCGCGCTCGCGACCGCATACACGGCAAGCCAATTCCCGACGCGCCTGTGGACACCAGTGTACTGGCGGACAAGGTTAGCGAGGATGTGGTCACTGGTTGAATGTAGCTGAAGCCTCCTTCGCAGGCGCCTGACTTTCGTTACGTGCCGTGATTGGGCAGATCCAGCATAGCCTAGTATGCGATGACAGCCCCTCGAACCTGAGCGTTCGTAAAATGGGAGCCTCCATGGTCGCCGTACAAAATCCACTTGTGACATATTTCTTGTATTTGCTATATCACAAGCGCAGAACAGGCTATAGCGTTGTCTTCAGTGTGCGTAGGTACATATCTGACAATAGGAGTGCACGTGCAAAGAATATCCATGATGGTACAGTAAAGTGACGACGGTCCTTGAGCGACAAGTGATTCAGTTGTAATCAGGTTGTAATGGTCGGGGTTCAAACGATTCGGTGCTCGGAACTCGAAAACAAGAGCGATGAAGTCAATAACAGGCCAAGAAAGTGATGCGGGAAAGCCAAGAGGTGCATGATATGCAATAATGCGTGGGACAATGAGGGAACAGAAGGATAACGAACAGCAAACAACGAAGACAGAACAGACCGCGAAGCCATCTCAGTACCGCGCGCGCTTCGCATCCCCGCCAACATCCAGAGTGCCCAGCGGCTGCCGGACCTGCTGATTAAGACCCATGCCGACGCCCGGCGTAGGTCGGCGGTTCGTCTGGTTATGGCTGCACAAGCACGTCAGCTCCCCAGCTCCATCGAAGTCCACAGAATGAACACTCACGACGTCGACATAGCATCCGCGCTCCTCTTCACCCCCGCCGTCTGCTGCTGAGCCGGCCTGAAGCCGCCCGAGCCGGTCGAGGAGGACCGCGCGCCGGAGGATATTGTCGCACTCCCGCTGCTGCTGCGCGCGTGCGGGGCGTTGTTCTGGTTGCCAGTTCGGGAGGGCGCGGGCGCAGCGACCTTCTCGCCCATAGCTTCTTGGATCAAGTTCAGCCGCGCCTGTCGCTCCTGCTCCCGCCGTTGTGGGTCCTGCTCCTTCTTCACGGACGCCGGCTCCCGGCGGGGCTGCTGCGCCTGCGGGGCAGGCTGATGAGGTCGCGCGGCTGGTTGGGGTTGCTGTTGTGGCCGACTCTGCGGCGCGATGCTGGCCTGCTGTGGCGCATGTGCATCCGACTCCGTATCTTCATGCAACGGTGGCTCGTCGTTCTGGAGCGGCCTTCCCTCGTCGTCGCCGATTGGCGCGCCCGAGTCTTCCAAGCCGCTCACAAGATCGAAGAAGTCGTCGTCCCCGTTGAAGAAGTCATCGTCTGAGGCAGGTGGAGCAGGGGCGGGTGGAGGCGTGGCTGAAGATTTGCTGGCGGATGCTGAGGGTCGGGTTTCTGAAGGTCGGTTGTTCGTCTGAGGCGGTGCGTGAGGCCTGCTTCCTGGCGCCTGTTGCTGCGGGCGATTGGCGTATGAATTGGGGCCACTGTTCGGTGGAACGATGGGTGGCGGACGTGCGGACGAAGAAGAGGCGGCTGCAGAAGTCGATTGTGGGGGTCTTTGTTGGACCGCGGACGGTCTGGATTGAGGTGCAGAGGTGTTGTTGGGTGCCGAGGAGCGAGATGAAGAGCTAGCATTGTGTGTGTTCGATGTGGCATTTGCGAAGGACTTGTCGGAATGGTATAGCGTGCTGTCGTCGTATTTCTCCTGTATAACGATGAGTGACGAGATACATGTCTGCGACGGAGAACATACCTGAGGCACCTTGCTCTTCATCTTTGCGACTCGGTCCGTGTACGACTTGTCATACAAGCAGTTCCCCAGTACGTTTCCAAAGTGTCTGAGGGCGCGCTTCATTCCGTCCGTGACCGCCTCTTTCTTGGCCTAACAAGTTCATCAGTCATGCCGCTGCGCAAGACCCGGGACAACACGCACCTTGTCCAACGCTTGACCCTTATTCGGTTGATTATCGCCCTGCCCGTACCCGATGTCTTCATGGAACGCTCCGTCCCTAAGCGTCACCCGCACGATCGATGTTACCCCCACGCTATACCGCCCGTTCTTCTCGTCGATGAAGTCCGTCGTCAAACTGATCACATTCGTGCTCCAGCCGTTGAACCCGAACACTTCGTTCGCCAGGTTGATGATCTGCCAGCCCGCAGTGTACGTGAGCTTCGTCCCCCCGCCGCCCGGGCGCGTCGAGAGGTACTCCGGCCCGAGCTTCTGGTTGAGCTTGTGCTTGAATGCCTGGATGTTGAACTGCGAATCCGTGGTGAGACCCCCTGCGTGTGACGCTGCGGAGGCGGAGGTGCTCGCAACCGCCGATTCCTGTTTGATCTGGAGCCCGCCCCCATGCATGCTCGTATTAAATGACATGTTGCCCGCTTCCATAATGCTCGTCTCCTGCGTGAAGAAGGGCAGCGGCTGTCCGAAGGGCCCAGTGGCACGTGTATGTGGTTGCTGACTCTGCTCGAATGCGTTGACGAGATGTCCGCTGAAGGCCGCCGCTGATCCTTCCATGTACTTCAGAGAGCCCAGAGATCCAAGAAAGAGGAAAACCAAGAAGGGGAAGGTCGCAGCGATCTCGATGATGATGACGGTCCAGGACAAGGCGCGCGGCTCCGATCATGCGGCTGCCGTTGGATTTGAAATGGGAGAAATGACTTCTCTCACGTGACCGCGCTGGCCTTGAGACAAACAATGGAAAGTAAACAGTCCATTGTTCCTGGGCGATATCACCCCTAGCAAGGGAGGTACGCCGATGAGGCGGTTACGCATATACACTACCTCTAGAATAAGTTGTGAAATTACTACAGTGTTAAACATATGTGTGACGGTCGCCGTCCGCGGAGGCCGCGCTCTATCGACGTGAATTCTGTCCGGCACGATGGAAGTTCTGAACGCCCTGTGCAGTACGTAACGGCGCAGCGATGGGTGTAAAAGCCTTAAGTTCAATGAAGAGGGAGATTGCCATATACCGTCAGAGCAGGCGGGGGCGAGCTGTTCGCGCTTGTGTATTTACGCCCAGCGTCCGGACGCGAGTGACGATGCGCCTCGACCGCTCAGTGTCATCCCTGAGTAGAGGCGTTCGAAGGAGAGCCTTCATTGTTGCGGCGACGCTTGCGCTCGCGCGAGCGGAACGTGATGCGGAGGCCAGCGTCGTAGAGAGCCTTGGCAAGCATTAGGTCCGCGCCATAAAAGGACAACGATGATCCTGACCTTGGTCATGGGTGTAGATGGAGGAAGACTGGGTGCTTCCTTCGTAGGGTAGACTCTGAAGGCCCCTCCGTAGCACTCCGCCTGGCAAGTGAAAAGGGGGCGCTCGCAGCCCGGGGACGGCAGAGACAATGTTAGATCGAATAGGCTGTATCGGAGATAGAAATGTCCCTCCAGTCTCACGGAGAGATCCTGACATTGGCATTGTTGAGATTCTTTTTTTCTCCACAGCGTCGAGAGGAGCACGTACCGGGAAAGCGAAGACGACCATCGGTTGACCATCGAAAGTGATTTTGGTAGCCGTTGTTACCTTCCCACCGACTAGATGTTCAGTGACGTGCTCGCCTTGTTGCGGAATGGACTGGACGGGCAGCATAGGCATCGTGGAGCCCGTCGCGCGCGCAAAACCAGGGCCTCCAGTCCAAGCGCCCGGCTCATAGCACGGGTGGCACACAGCTCCAGGTTGACGGCCATAGGCGGAGGTGGACGCGCCAGGAGATGAAGGGCCAGCGCTTCTCCGAGTCGCACAGTATAGATGGGCGACACACGTGAAGCACGTCGTATCGATTGCGCTGTCGAAGCCATATAAGTAAAGCCACACACAGTGGAGTGGCACGCACAAATACCTCGTGACTTCGCGCGCTTGCTGGTAGACAGTGCCTGGGTGCAGAACTTCGAACAGCCGAAGCCGGACGACGGGCGGCGGATCAAGCGGGCGACGGTCCACCGTGGCATATCTGGAATATTCACGGGACTGTCAGGAATTTCTCGCGCTGGCTGGAGCCAGTAGCACGCACTTTCTGCCAAACGAAGGCGTCTGTATCTCTGCCAGCTCCGCGACAGTGGTCGTCGGGCCCGGTTGGCCCCCTTCATAGCAGCCGTGTGCGAAATCGGGGACAGACCCGCCAGGTTGGCGGTATCTGGCAACATAGTTGATATAGATGTTCCCTCGCGCCGACTCAGCGCTATTGCGCCTGCGATATACCTCTTGCGGGTCGTTTAGCATTGCTACAAGGTGGATGCGGGAAGATGGGCGGTGGAGAAGGGGCGGCTATAAACCGGACGCGATGGACAGGCTAGAAACGTGTCCAGACCGAATATCGCCATAGTCAGTAAATTAAAGCCAACCGGTGCGTGGCGCCTTATTGGGACGCTCGGTGATCCAATGTGTGGCAAACAGCCCTGGGAACCAAGACTCTATGAGATCGATGTAAGTATCGAGAGCGCACTGAGATTCGAAGTCAGATAAGGCCGACCGGTGCGCAATTTGCGAGAAGCAGTCGCGAGCGGGGTGTATACTCAGAACGCTCCTGGGGGTCCTAAGCAGCAGTGAGCTTCAGGGCACAGACCGGCGGTGCCGCGTACACAATAAGTTTGGTTTCGTCCGTCCGTCAATCGGTTGCCACGATCATGTACGGAATGGCTCGTGTGGGTGCCGTACCTGCAAGGTCGATTACCCGATGGCAAACGTCGGCGGCACAGTGCGCCTAGATAAACTTGCGAGCGCTGCGCGCGGTCGTATAAATTCATTCATGCCGTGTCGAAACGCGGTTGCGGGAGGTTGATTTGCGCCGAGATGCGCTAGCGGTGCATGTGCCACAATTAAACAGCAGACGTTCGTGGCGTATGCAGTTTCTGAATGTGACCTTCCGTTGCAGATATACAGTGCATGCTGAGAGCCGTGTAGCGGCTGCAACGAATTGACAAATTTTGCGCGAGGAGGCGTGTGGATTTGGGGCCCAAAGTCTTGCTGGCGTTTTGCTGGCGTTGTGCAGGCTGCGTTGCGCCGGCGCGGCAGGTCCCGCCCCGATCCGGATTTGCGGTCCGAGTTGACACGATCTGCACTGAATCAGACTGATCTGCATCAGATCTTTTGCTCCCGCGCAGCTCCCGCGGCGCGGGTTCATTTATGCTACATAGCACACTGACTCTGCTTACTGCAGTTCAACTTCACGCAGGCCGTTGCCCATTTGTGCCTTCCAATTTTTCTCCTCGACATATGCTGCTCACGAGATATTCCCCCGACAGTCGGACAGAATGCCCGCTTTGCCGGCCCCCGTGCGCGTCTTCCCCAGCTCACGAGAACAAGAAGTGACAACGCCGGGTAGCCTTATGTCTTCGCGAGAAACGATTCCCACATCCCTTTGTCTCTCCCCACAACCCACACTTCACAAGCTACACCATGAGCGACTCAACCAGCGTCCCCAAGGCCCCGAACGTCGCGCAGTCTAATGGCATCCCGCCCCCCTCCTTCGAGCTTCCGGTGCGCGCTACCGTTGACTCATTGTACCGAACAAGCCTGACGGTCAACCCCGTCTCCATTCCAGGTCCCCGACACGCCCGACCTCGTCACAGAGAATGTCTTCAAGCTTAACACACTAATCACCAACCCGTGCGCCGTCCATGCTCGCTATGCTCATCTCCTTAAAGCTGACGCGGAGATCATCCTTGCCGCATTCTCAGGCGACAGCGTCTACTTATGGATAAGCTTGTCGAACATCTGCACGTCTTTGCGAAGGAGACGAAGTGAGTAGAAGCAGCCTTGGCAGCGATGCACCCCCCGCACAGTAGCGGACGTGCGAGCAGGCGCTGTTGGGAATACGACCGTAGAGCACGGATGGGAGCTGACTGAACCTCTTCTGCGCAGGTTGACGATTGCAGAGTGGCGGGCTGCGATTGAGTTCCTCACGCGCACGGGGCAGACGTGCACGCCACTACGCCAGGAATTTATCCTCCTTTCCGACATCTTTGGCTTCTCTTCCCTGGTAGAGGGCCTGTCGAACCCGTCCGATGGCAAGGGCACCGATCACACGGTTCTGGGGCCATTTTTCACTGAGGATGCCGCGGAAGGTGAGCTATCGGCGCGCGTCTGGACTCCAAGGCTCAACGGTGCACTTGCAGTCTCACTGGGTGAATCCATCGCCTCTGAGGGCAAGGGCGAGTTCCTCTTCGTTGAGGGACGCGTTCTGAACACAGATGGAGCGCCCGTTCCCGGTGCCGTCATCGAAACATGGGAGGCCGACGAGAATGGTAAGTCTTTGCCTCTCTGCTCCCCACTGAGCTTCAGCATGTTTAACGCGAGCCTTCAGGGTTCTATGACACCCAATATGCTGACCGCGAAAAGCCGGACTGTCGTGGGCGCCTGCGCACCGACACGCAGGGCCGCTATAGCTTCCGCGCAGTCGTGCCCGTGCCGTACCCCATTCCTGGCGACGGCCCGGTGGGCGAGCTGCTCACCACGCTTAACCGGCACAACATGGTCCGTCATGAGCATGTCATGTCTTCACACGATGCAGGGAATGCTTACGCAGACGATTGAATTTTAAGCGCCCAGCCCACCTGCACTTCATGGTGACCGCCCCGGGGCTGAAGACGCTCGTCACTGCGCTGTACCCCGAGGGTGACACGTATCTGACGAACGATGCTGTATTTGCGGTCAAGCGCTCGCTGGTTGTGGTAAGTGAGCGGGCCTGTGGCTAGTCTTGCGCGGTTTTGTGGCTTGTCATTTCCGCTTTGCGTTCGTATATTCTCCTGTCCGCCTTCGCTCATGTGGCCTTCGCTCCCTTCTTCCCTCGCATTGCAGCGACCTTCTTAATTGCCGTGCTCGAACTCTTGGGTGACTCGAGGACGAATATCAACCGTGATTGCCTCGCCCACGTCGCTCACCTCCACCACCTGTTCATTATGCCACTTCACCCACATCCTCTCATTAACACTCCATCGCCCTTCGCTACTGCTACCGGCTATTCTCTGAGATCCGTCCTTGACTTTTCTCCCTCTGCACCAGCCACTGCCTTACTCGTCTCAGTATTTTCCCATCCTGCCCGCTGTGAATCACCGGATGATGCTCCCATCCCCCAAACTTCAAGCTTCATCAGCAATCATCGTGAATCATCGCGCGCACCTGGCTGACATCCACGCGCACAGAACTTCGAGCAGGTGACGGACGCCACCGAGGCCCAGAAGCGCGGCATCCCCCGGGGCAAACCTTTCAAGCTTCTGCAGTTCGACTTCGTGCTGAGGAAGGACAGCGAGGGCAGCTCCGACTCGGAGGGCCACAAAGTCGAGGCAGATCACACCAAGCGTGACCCGACCCCAGCCCTTGGCCCAACGCCTGCCGTTGCGCCAGCTATGCCTCGGGACGCCAAACTGTGAGTCCCGACGCACCGCGCAGCAAAGCCTCGTCGCATTCTTGTGGCCGCGACGTAAAATCTGAATCTGCGCTGAGCTCGAATTTTCTCTCTTGAAAGATTTGACGACTTATGAGTATAGCTCGCACTGTATCTGTACATGATGATGAAGGGTCGCTACTCCCACAATAAATATCCTATAAAATATGCGCGTGAGTAGATGCGCGCGTCTTCCTCCGTGCCAGTGTCGTCTGCCTTCAAAAAAGCGAGTCTTCCCCCCAACAGCAATTCTGTCAAGACACCCCCTCACCCCTCCCATCACTCCTTCCCCTCCCCTCCTTATCCCACCTCTCATGCCGCCCTGCATGCATTGTGTATCTGTCCTCCCACCCCTCCACCCCAGGCTTCGCCTTCTCCAGCCAATTCACCCGGCGGAAAAAGCGCTCGATGGGCCGCCCATTGTAGTAGTTGTGTCCGCCCTTGGGGTACGTGGGGTCCGAGGCGCGCTCCTGGACGTTGAAGAGCGTGCACTCGCACTCTCGCTCGGGGATGCGATAGAGGTGGTCGTCGGTGAGATAGAAGGGTGTCTGCGTGAAGTGGCGGAAGCCGAATGCGAGGGGTGGTAGTGCTGGGACGCCTGTCAAGATTTAAGTACGACGTCAGGAGAGCTGGAGGTTATCGAGGTTGGCAAAACGCACCATCGTTGTACGCCTTAACAAGGTATTCCGTGAACGAATCCTCGCCGTGCATTAGCCGCCGCGTCTTCACCAGCTCCTTCCAGTACCGTGCAAGCTCCGCGTCCCCGGGCCGCGGTGAGCCGAACGCACAGATCTTCAGCTTCACGTCGACCGGCAGCAGCGACTCGTCCGCCAATAAGTCCAGCAGCAACAAGTGGCATACCACCCCGCCCATCGAGTGCCCCGTCACCACCAGCTCATTGACATCCGGGTACTTGTCGAGCGCGTCCCTCAGCGCGTCCACCGCGCGGCCGCGCAGCCCCTTGTACAGGCGCCAGAACCCGGAGTGCACCTGCCCGCGGCGCGAGGGGTGCCGGTGCTTATTGGTTTTGACGTCGTAGTAGGCGTGCTGGAGCGAGGAGGTGCCGGAGATGGAGAGGATGAGCCGGTGCGAGGGCCGGTGGTGGAAGATCGTAGCGGGGAGGCGGGCGACGGTGCCGTGGAAGGTGGAGACGAGGTCCGCGTCGAGGAGCGCGGTGTAGCAATCAAAGGGGAAGCCCGGGCGCGTCAGTTCTTGTATGTGGGCAAAGAGGAAGTCTTCGAGGGTCTTCGTGCTGTTACAGATGTAGACGGTTTCCGCGAATTGACCTGGGGGAGTATGTTCTGCAAGTGCCCGTGATAGTGAATGAAGCGTACGCACCCAGAAGTGATAGTTCCTCGACGATGTCCTGCGGAACCATGTCCTCGGCTTGGAGCACATAGGGGCTGATCGTCGCGACTGTCTTCGCAATCCAGCGGAAGTTCATCAGTTTCTCGGCCGAGTACATTTCCTTCTGCGTCTCCGTAAGCGTGTACTTGGCCCGAGCGGCCTTCGTTGGCTTGTTGCTCATTGACAGCGACCTGCTGAGCATGCTGGTCGATTTCCTGAGCCTGCTGCCGATATCTGAGGGCCTGCGACCCTCTGACAGTCTGCTCTGCGATGGTCTGCTGCTGTCGGAAAGCGTTTGCGAGGAGCTGGAGGCCGGTATCTCTGCGGGTTCATCGGTCACCATGTTGAAGCGCCAGTGAGTTCTTCTTGAGGAGTTGCTTGAGGGAGAGCTGATGGAGGGAAGGAACAAGGTCGTGTGCCAGCCAATGTGTGCAAGCTTGAAGAGGCGATCCTATACAGGGGCAAGATGCTGATCTGTCTGATTCTGTTCCGCTTCTCGTCATGGCGATGACAGCAGCCTTCGGCCCGATCAGTCTTCTCCTACATAATTCTTTATCTCGCGGTTACGCCTCTAAGTACAAGCAAACAAACAAAACTTTTTGGCCATCCGTCCTAGGAATACATGTCTGCTTTGCATGCTCAGCGCTCAGCGGGCGATGGCAGTACCAAGGCTCATTGATTGACTTTGTGTGATGGTAGACACTCATTGAGTTTTCCCATTGTACTGTACCATTCCACGTAGTAAAAAAAAGGAAGGGGTGAAAGGACAGTGACAACGCATTTGCCTTGTGTCATGCCGCGGGCAGAGATCAATGAATGTACGCGTCGCCGTGCTTTGTGCATTGCAGCACCTCGAGCTCTGATGACCGTGGCCGAGAGTGGTGGCGTCTAAGTAGCTCAGCCAACAAACCAGTGCATCTCAAACGACGCATGGGTGGCAAGCGTTACAGGTTCGTGTGCAGTGCCCTAGACTGACGTGCACTGTATGAAGCAGCGCCTGAGCAGCGCCGGACGACGCCTCTATCATGTCCACCTGGCGTATTGCTGCCGATGATACGGATGAATCTTGCACTATCTGAGCATGAAAAGCAAGCTTATACATAAGTAGATGAAGAAGGGAGAGCTGCGTTCGAGCTTGGCAGTCTTGTCGATGGTATGAGGAGGAAAAGGAGTCGTCGACAGCGTGGCAACAGTTTGCTCACCAGGCTTCATGCACTGTCTAGCAAAGCCAAGAATCATAGATAGCAGGTTTGCGTGGATCTGGTCTGGGGATCTGAGAGGCAGTGAAGTCGAGAGACAGACTGAAACGTGGAGAGCTGAGCGCGAGAGCGGTAGCCAGTGGTAGATGATCAACGTTCGTGAAGACTGTCCTGTACCGAAATCGGCCGTCTTCCCAAAACCTTCCAAGTACGCTTGCCGTCCTATTACACGACGTCGATAGAGGGTGGTAGTGACCCCGTTGCCTACCAGACCAGGAGGTCGGCGAGACCGCGACGCTGAACGAGTTCCCACGGTCCAAGGAGAGAGATTGCGCTCTTGGATAGCCTTGTATCCGTACCACGACATCAGCAGGTTCGGGCTCCCAGCGCCAGCGGGCCCAGAATCGAGAAGACACGGAGCAGCAGAGGAGAGAGTGTTAGGACAGGTCAAAGCTGGGTCGGAGCTCCATTCGACTGAGACTCAACGCGCCGTCGGACGTTGAAAGCGGACTTGCAATTCGCGTAGCGCAGGTGCGCACCGATCCCCTTCCCTTGCCTCCTGCGCTGACGACGACCATGGACAGCTCGCCACCGTGCCGCCAGTTGCCGCCGCCGCCGCCGCCGAGCGGGGCGCACACCACACCACCAGCAGTCCCGCCATCTGAGTAGACCCCGACCCCGACCCCGCAACGAGATGGCCACCGAGCCGCCCAAGTCGCCCACCCAAGAGCAGCCCGCGTACGCGATGCCCTACCCTTCGCCGTACGCGCCCACCTTCGTATCCCCCGCCGCCGCGTACCCGCCCTCCTTCTACACCGCGCCCGGCGCGGAGGGCGGCGCCATCGCCATCGACGCGAACGGCATGCCCACCGCGCTCCCGCCGGGCACGCAGATCATGATGCTCCCGCCTCTCCCGCCAGGGATGGTGTACGCCTTTCCGCCCCCTCCCCCCGGCCAAGGTGCGTACGAGTACGTGCTCGGCGATCGCGCGTCCGCTCACCCCGATGTCCCAGGCGCCTTCGTGCCGTCCGCGCTGCCGAGCCCGCCCACGGGCGGGTCGTCGCCCAGCGCCGCGCAAATGCGCATGAAGCGCAAGCAGGTGAAGAACGCCTGCACGAACTGCGCGACGGCGTGCAAGCGCTGCGACGAGGCGCGCCCGTGCGAGCGGTGCGTCAAGTACGGCCTGATCGAGAGCTGCGTCGACGGGCAGCGCAAGGAGCGGAAGAAGGGCATCAAGCGCGGGCCGTACAAGCGTAGAAACAAGGACCAGGAGCAGCAGCAGTTTACGGAGTACACGCCCGAAGCGGGGGATTGGCAGACGCAACCGCCTCCCGCCAATGCTCAAGCACCGCCACCTGGTTCAGGCCCCCCGCCTGGCCAGGAGGGCTACTACCCCATGTGCTACCCCGTCCCTGGCCTCCTTCCCGCTCCACCACCAATGCCTGCAGACACGCAACCTGGCGGCGGCGACCAACAGGGGGCCCCGCAAGTCATGCCCCCATACTACTACCCCCCACCATTCCCCTACGCCGCGCATATGTACGGAATGGTGCCGCCGCCGCCGCAGATGATGCACCAGCCGCCACCAGAGGGCATGGTCCCGAGCGCGGGGAACGACGGCATGGGTACGAACGCAGAGCACGATGGCATGGGTCCGAACGGAGAGCACGACAGCATGGGCCCAAATTCGGAGAATGACGGCACCTCACCACTTGTCGAAAGCGACAGCAGCGCGTCTACCTCCCCGATGACGCCGCGGAAGCGGGCGAGCGAGGGCGGGGAGGACGTCCCGCCAGAGAAGCGCCCACGGACAGAGGAGTGACGGATACAACACCAACGAGCGACGGATACGTTGATGTGTTTACCTAGCTAACTTATGTGTTCTCTTCGCGTAGTGAGTCCTTCAGTTAGAATACGTTAGGAATGGCGAATAATGTTCTTTCTCCCTCTCTTATTAGGCCTTGAGGATACCCCTCAGGACGTACGCCAAACCCTAGGGGTCGACTTTCACCTGGAAAGACCCCCTCGTCCCTCCAGCATACTCCATCCCTCGACACTTGCACATTTCGACGAACACGCTCGCCAGGCACCCTTCCCGCCTCTGCCGCCAATTTTTGACCTTCAACCGGGCCCACACGCGCGGACCTTGTTGTGGTTGTCAAACGACCTGTGGCGGGTGGTTCGTTATCATATTGTAACTCTCGCCGCTTCCTGCTCCTCCTCCGACTACTTGCGGTGATACTCTTTCTGTCCCCGCGTCCATCGCCGCGCACAGTTATGGTTCACCACCGTCACCGTTGCGGTCCACCACCTCGGCTATCGTCTGTCCGTCCTTTGCCCATTCTTCCCTGGCCAATTCCTTCTTCACTCGCCACTTCTTCACATTACTTGCCCCTTCTTCACTCGCCGCTTGTTCTTCACTTGCCATTTCTTCTCTTACTGATTGTCTCACCCTTCTCTCGCTGTTCTTGTTGTATGTAAGTATGTTGTATGGCGCTCTTGGGGGAGCTTCTGTAGTCGTGTATTAGTGTATAAATTATGCATGCAGCGTGGAGTGTCCTGTACGCCCTGTTCACCAGAGGTGTGTACCAGGTATATGCATATATACCCTGTTCACCGGATGTCCACTAGAAGTTTCGATTAAAGTGGTACGGAGAACACATCTCGAGCGCGTCCCTACCCAGTGACTGAACTACACCCAAGTCAGCCTTCTCCGGCGGACGGCGGCTGTCTCATCGAGCGTACTCTCCAAACTCCCTTCTCTCGCGTTCCCGCCCCGACTGTACCCTCGTCACCCCATCCCGCCCAGCCCCCCGCCGCTCCCTCCCACTCTCGCATGCCATGTTGGACATAAAATCTGGTAACGCCTCCGACGGCGTAAACAACGAAGCGTTGAGCTTCGTGCGGTGCGATTATCTATACAGTGTGTTGAATTCCCTCTGCAGCGTGTTAAACCCTTCCTTCCATAAATACAGCGTGTTGACCCTCGATAACCGTACAGAGCGTGTCGAGATCCCGAAAAGCGTGTTGAATGGAGCCCGGAAAGCGTGTTGAATCGACCCAGGAGAGCGTGTTGAAGCGCGATGATAAGTTAGGAATGTGTGGATGATGATGATGAGAATGAGCAGCGTTGAGCTGAGAGTAGCGTAGCGTTGAGCTGCGGTCGGTGTCGCAGACGACGGACAGCGTTGAGCAGTCAGGTCGTACAGATTCATCGTGAATGCGTAGTCGGAGTCGACTTGCCGTGAATTGGTAGCGTTTGCCCGTCGGTGAGCGGGTCGTAGTGAACGTGCACCATCATAGGTCCGACCTGCGCGGTGAATCAATATGCAGGGCCGCACAGGAGCTGAAGCAAGACGCACGTAGCAGAGCCAACCGCCTCGAGGCCTTGCACAGCCTGTACCACTAGCGCCGGGGCGCGGGGGACGAGGGGGACGCTGGGTAGGTCAAGGTCAGTTCTCCGAGAGCATAGGGAAGGGAAAGAAGTCTGAGATTTGGAGAGGAAAGTCGAATGGGCGCGCGACGCCGAATGAGGACAGGCAAGCGCGTACTCACCTCCGATCAGCCACCGCCACGGGCTCCGCCTTCAACGACAATGCAGGTTGCATGCCGACCCACACCGGGAGAGCTTGCACGAAGGATGCGTTGATGGCGAGCAAGAGAACGGAGAAGGTAGTCGTGAACTGCATGGTGACGATGGATAGCGGAATGGACGGGGAACGGTGTAGCGGCGATGCGGCGGCTAAATGAGCAGTGTGAACGACGATTTGCCTTGAACCTTGGAGACTATGCAGCCGGAAGGAAAAGACGATGTCGAGGAAGGCAAAGGTACGCGTCGGAGGAGGGCAGGAAAGTGCGACCGCTCAAATTTCCATCGCGCCATTTTATACTGTTAGTGTTACGAGGATCGGGGCTTTTCTGCGGACCTGAGCCGGAGGCTGGGCCGCGCGATCGCGTATCTGCCTCCGCCGCACGCGAACGAGGACGCGGATCAATTACGAGGGCGCTTTTACGCGTACATCTGAGCACTATCTGAGCGCGTACTATTGGGCGCGCTGTACCAGCAACAGAGCGCGCTCGGGACGTGCTATGGAAGGGACAGCAGCTATACATTATAAGTAGGACCACCAAGAAATTCAGTATTCAGACCATAACTAGTAACGAAACGAGAACTGAAGAACATATAGAGGCGTATAAACCCTTAGACTCCCATTCACTTCCACCCTGCATAGCGAGCTCTCACCCGCCACCGCCATCTCCCTACCTCTCGGGCGCCCACAGGTACGAGCGCTGGTTCCAGAGTCTACATCCATATCCCCCACAGCCACTCGCGGCGCATACGTCCCGTCGCCCATCCTTCAATGTATGTCTTCAAAGTCTGTCGCGCGCTCACTCGACCTCGTCCTCCGCAAACCCTACTCCCTCCTCCCCATAATTCTTCAACGGATCCTTCCGCAGTGCCTCCGCCTCGGAGTGCGTCGCTGTGCGCGCTGAGGTAGGTTTGGGCTTCATGACCGACCCTGGAGCGGGGCCTGAGCGCGGCGAGGTGTTGATAGACTGAGCATATGCGGTTAACAAACCTTCAGCGAGTGAGGATGTAATGATAACACTGACCTCATCCCGATAGGGCGTAATCTTCGGTGTTTGCGGCACCTCCCCCACCGCGTCCACGTACGGTACAATCGGCGGGGACATCGCCCCAGGCTCCGGGTCTCTAAAGGGCACGATGCTCGGGCCAGCCGCCGGTCGCTTCATCCTCGACGACTGCCTCAGGGTAGACTCCGCCAGCTTCTTCTTCGCCGGCACGTTCTCCTTCACCCTCTCCTTCCTACCTCCAAGCTCAGGCCAAGGGTTTGTGGATGTCGACGGTTCAGCGGCGCCAGCGGGGTCGACGAAAGGACGGATGGTGGCATTGGTACGTGATGTCGACGGCGCGTTCGCAGGGGAGCTGGCGAGGGGTGCAGTGGACTTGCTGGAGGAGGATGTGGCGAGGGCGGTGCGGCGCGAGGAGTTGGCGGCAGGCACGGGTGCCTCGGGGGGCGGCGCCATGGCTGCGCACATCATGCGCTTCTGGAATTCGTGGTGCCGGCTCTTCAGATGATCGAGGGGCTGCGCACGGCGCGCCATTCCGAGGAGGTACACCTCGTCTGCTGCCTTGCGTCTGGGACATAGTCAGCTCAGCCGTGTCGTACCAGCTAACCATGACGACGCACCTCCCATCCCGCTCCAGCACCGCCGCGTACTCCTCGTAAAGCAGCGCAATATCCGTCCCGATCTCGTTCGCAAGCAGAAACTTGTAGATCGTCGTCGGCTTATTCACAAAGCTCGCATAAAGCAGCCACAGCTTCAAGTACTTCATCTCCCCGCGCCAGCGGCCGTCGCGGTCGTCCTTCAGCGCACGCGTCGCCTCCTCCAGGAGCTCGAGCAGCCCGGACTCCGCGTTGTGGCCCTCAGGGTAGTTCTCGACGGTCCAGTTGACGAGGCGGCAGTACGCCTCCAGCGGGTCGTCGTCTTCGTCCTCGAGTGCGACCTGGATGTTCATGCGCAGGCGGTGGCGCGTGGCGGCGAGCTTAGCCTCGCGGTGCGCGTGCGGGGTGGCCAGCGCGGAGGAGAGCGCGGTGACCTTGCGGCCGGAGACGAGGCGCTGGATGTTTTCTTTGTGCGCCTCGAGGGTGTCGCAGTCGACGATCTCGGGGCCAGAGTCCTGGAAGACATCGTCTTCAATGTCTTGCGGCATGGTGAGAGGTGCGGACCCGGTGCGGCTGGGTATGTGGTAGTGGAAAACGTGGTGGGACGAAGAAAGCGGAGGCGAAAGGGATCAGGAAACGCGTCTGGGAGACACGTGACCGTCCCTTTCATTGCGGCATCTGCCGGCTGATCAACGTTGAACTCAACTTGAACTTCCATCTCATGAGTCACCGTCCACGATGTCGTCCTGCAGAGCCGTCTCACATCTTGACGTTGGACAACGGTAGAGCAATGAAGCAAAGATTCTCAGCTTGTACATATGAGCAGCCCTGAAGGTCCGGAAAACGAGGTGAACGCAACCTGCATGTGGAGACGCGCACACGGCATAGCCGCCATAGTGGTAGCACTAACACCACCCACATCGCCCAAAATTAGGGCAACGACGCCCTTCTAGCATCCCTTGCTGCCAAAAGTAATCCTGCTTTGCCGTCAACTAGACACCGGCAGGCGGGACGCAGAGGAGTACATAAGCACCCTATCGTCGCCTTCTCACCCAGTAGCCCACGGTCACCCCGCCACCATGCACATCCTACCCGTGCTCGCACTGCCCATCCTCCTCGCCTCGCTTAGCGGCGCATACCCAGCTTCGCGCGACGCCGACAGCCCGGACCTCACCCCTCCCGGTCCCTACGCGTCGACGGACCCCGACGCCTCCCTCTGGCATCCCGACGACAAGGACGTCGACCCGCAGCCTGTGCGCGGTGGCCTCGGCGCGCCGACTCTGGGCCCCACGAACAAGCCGCTGGAGCTGCAGAACCCGGATATCCTGGCACCGCCGTCGACGGATACGGGCGACGTACCGAACCTGAAGTGGCCGATGTCTCTGAGCCATACGCGGATGACTGATGGCGGGTGGGCGAGGGAGCAGACGAGTGAGTGTTCATGTCCTCTTCTGCCGCGCCGCCGGGTTGAGCGTCTCAGGAGACCGTGGGCTAACGTGGCCTTTGCAGTCAGACAGATGCCTGCCGCAACGGAATTGGCGGGCGTGAATATGCGGCTGAAGGCGGGCGCTATTCGGTATGGCCTTGCGTAGCATTCACCGATCTTCTGAGTACTAAGCTACCCATCCAGCGAGTTGCACTGGCACACTGCCGCCGAATGGGCATACGTCCTGAAGGTTAGGTTCTCTGACCTTGTGCACAAGCGGCTCGGTGGCTAATTTGCATATAGGGCTCCCTGAGGATCAGCACTGTCACCCCCGAGGGCCACGTTTACCTCGGCGATGTGAGCGAAGGGGACCTGTGGTACGTCTCCATATTCTTGCCACCTCCAATATTGAATTTGCGCCCCCAGGTACTTCCCTCCTGGCGTTCCGCACTCTATCCAAGCCAAAGCTATTCCGGAAGATGGGTCCGAATTCCTTCTCGTCTTCGACGAAGGTGACTTCTCCGAGGACGACACGTTCCTCCTGACCAACTGGATGGCGCACGTCCCCGCTGAGGTTCTTGCGAAAAATTTCAACATGCGCGACCATCCCGAAGCGTTCGACCATATTCCTGCCCAGGAGCTGTATATCTTCCCGAGCGTGCCGGTGAGTCTTCGACTGTGTGTTTTTAGATAAGAGCTTTATTGATGCACTCTTGACGCGCCAGCCTCCAGAGAACGTGGAAGAGGACATGGTCGTCCCGAACGATACTGAGCTGCCGTACACCTTCAAGCTGTCCGAGGTCGAGGCGACGGCCAAGCCTGGCGGTAGCGTGAAAGTGGTCGATTCACGGACCTTCAAGGTGGCAACAGCGATCTCTGCTGCCGTCGTCGAGGTAGAAGTGGGCGGGTTGAGGGAACTTCATGTCAGTGAAAGTCCATTTGAGATCGTTGTCTCTGACTTATGCGCTCAAAGTGGCATCCTACTCAACCCGAGTGGACGTTCTACCTTGAGGGCGAGGCAAGGATGACGGCTTTCACGTCTAGCGCGTCGAACACATTCAACTTCCAAGGAGGGGATGTCGGATATGTACCCCCGTCATTCGGTGCGTAGCCCTACCCGCTCCATACTCCAATGCAGCTCATATGACCGCCGCTATACAGGTCACTACATCGAAAACACTGGCAACACGACGCTGAAGTTCCTAGAGATTTTCAAGTCTGGTTCGTCCCTTTCGTCATTCTTGGCTCATTCAGTCGCTGAAGATAATGTAGATCTTTTCCAGGACATTTCGCTCTCGCAATGGCTGGCCCTGACCCCGCCAGCTCTCGTCAAGGCCCATCTTGGGTTTACTGACGAGATGATTGCGCATCTAGACAAAGTGAAGCAGGAGGTAGTTTGAGAGGTACCCTAGGCTTTATTCCATATAGAGATGTGAGAGGTTCTGTTGAGCGTGCAATGATGGGACAGATTCCGCGGGAGCGCGTCCTAGCAAAGTTGAGTCCGAGGCGACGACGTTGTGGGTCCGGTCCCGGTCCGTCCGGAGCAACGGCAACGCATCCGGTCGTCGGGGAACGCCACAAATAAATGGCGCGCAAGACTTGTCGAAATTTTTGAATTTCGTGTCCTCCAGAACTTCTCTCAGTTCCCACTCAACTCATAATGTCTGCAGTTCGTGCTCTCCGTCAGCTCACTGGCTCGTCCATGCGCCTCGCGCGCGTCTCGGTCGCGGCGCGTGCTGCGCCCGTCGTTGCGCGCTCAGCATGGTGCGCAGCCGCCCCGGCTTCGCGCGCTTTCTCCATGACTGCGCGGAGGTTCGGGTCTGGCACCTGTGCGTTTTCATGCATTTCTAGGGGGACTATGAGACTAACAAACTACTTTAGCCGACGTCGCAGTGTCGCAGAAGCTGCAGGAGGAGCTGCAGTACGAGCAGGAGGTCGCGGCGCAGGAGGCTGAGGAGGGCGAGCCCACGTTCCTCAAGGACTTCAAGGAGGCAGGCAACTGGAACGTGCGTTACCAGCCACCTTACACCCGGTCTGACACTAATCTTCGCACCCCCAGATCGTCGAGTCCTCGGGCAAGGAGGAAGTGACGTTGACCCGCCAGTTCGGCAACGAGACCATCACCCTCACCTTCTCCGCGTCCGACGTGCAGTCCATGGAGTCCGAGGAGCCCGCCATGGAAGAGGAGGGTGCGGAGGAGGAGGAGGCCCCTTCGCCGCACTCGTACCCCATCCGCGTGTCGATGAGCACGACGAAGCAGGGCGCGCCGGGCACGCTCAGCGTTGACATGGTCTGCCAGGACGGCCACTTCGTCGTGGACAACATTGCCTACTACCGCGACACCAAGCTCGGCGCGGACCTCACAGCAGAGGCGGACTGGGCACGGCGCGCGCTGTACATTGGCCCGCAGTTCGACTCGTTGGATATCGGTCTGCAGGAGGAGTTCGAGAAGTATCTGCAGGAGCGGGGGGTGAACGAGGCGTTGGCTCTGTTCATTCCCGAGTACGCAGAGTACAAGGAGCAGAAGGTGCGTTTCAAGCGCTGTTGGTGTGGTTTGGTGTGCTCACTGTTGCTTTACAGGAATATCTTTCTTGGTTGACCGATGTCAAGAACTTCGTCGACGCATGAGCGACTGCCTGCTCACATCACCCCACTACTGTACTCATGTCGTATAATGCCTAACCACCACTCTATGTTGCGGAAATCGTATATTGTGCTCGCTCGAACCAAACGCTTGCATGAATCCCACTGTGCACAGCTGCATGATATCGTACGTACGTTCTTGATGCGCTCTTCAAGCTCAAGCATGATATCACAACACTCAGAACGCAACCTTGAGTCAATAGCATGCACAATTCAAGTATCAAAACCAGTGATGTCCAACTGTGAAGTAACATCGTATTGTGATTGTACACTCTTCCAAGCGAAGAAACAGGCAGACAGCAGTCTATCATGTCCGTCATCGAACGTCCGTCCTCAGTCACCATGCATTACAGTAATTGTCAAGTCCGTATGGGGAAGAAAGGCAGTCCATGGGTCGCTGAGAGCGCATATACTTACTCAGTCGTCACCGACTTCGCCCTGCAAAGTAATCAGCTCCAATCACACAAACGTCGAAGAAAGTCACGCACAAGTTCCGCGGGAAGTCCACGTCGTAGCCCGCCTGGACCGCAAGGTGATAGCTGAGGAGCTGCAGCGGGATGATGTTGAGCAGGCCCTGCAGGCAGTCCACCGTCTTCGGCACGCGCACGGTCTTCGCGCCCTTCGGGATGTCCTGGTCGCCCTCATTGCAGAGCACGATCGGCTGCGCCTTCCGCGCGGTGATCTGCTGGAAGGCGTTCATGACCTTCGGGTAGAGCGAGTCCTGAGTCATGATGATGATGACCGGCATGTTCTCGTCGATCAATGCGAGCGGGCCGTGCTTGAGCTCGCCGGCGAGGATACCCTCGGAGTGCATATATGAGATCTCCTTGATCTTGAGCGCACCCTCCAAGCAGGTCGCGTATCTGTAGCCGTGTTAGAGAGATCACATTAGAGCATCACAGAAGGCAAACGTACTGGTAGCCACGGCCCATGAGCAGCAAGCTCTTCTGGCCGGCCACAGTTGTAGCGAGTTGCTGAAGTTCGCTGTCAAGCCCGAGAATCTGCTTGATCTGGCCGGGCATTGCGTGCAAGCCCTCGATGATTTGGTTGCGACGCTCCGTCATCGAGAGGCGGTCCTCCGAAAGTTGGATAGCCATCATGAGCAATGCGATGTATTGCGACGTGTACGCCTGTGAGAATGAGTATCAGCGCCGCAATAGCTGTTGAATAACGCACCTTGGTGGACGCGACACCAATTTCGGGGCCAGCGTTGATGTGAACACCGCAGTGGGTCTCGCGAGAGATGGTCGAGCCGACGGTGTTCACGACACCGATGCACAGAGCGCCACGCTCCAAGCAGTACCGCAACGCCAGGATGGTGTCGGCGGTCTCGCCACTCTGGGACAGGAAGACACAGACGTCGTCACGGAAGATGGGCGTCTTCCTGTCCAAGAAGTCGCTCGCCAGCTCAACACTGACCGGAATCTCCGTCAGCTCCTCGAAGATCTGGCGCGTCGCTATGCAAGAGTGGTAGCTGGTACCGCACGCGACGAACACCATCCGACGACAGCGGCGCATGATGGGGAGGTACGCGCGCAGGCCGCCGAGTGTGATGTTGTTCGAGTCGAAGTTGACGCGACCACGCATGGTGTTGACGACGGACTCAGGCTGCTCGTAGATCTCCTTCTGCATGAAGTGGTCGAACTTGCCCTTCATGATTGCGGCAATCTCAATCTCAAGCGTCTCGATGCTGCGTGTGGCCGGCGTCTTCTCGCCGCCATCCTCCTTACGGCGGAGGCGGTGGATGTGCAGCTCGCCATCGGCGATGTGGGCGATATCGTCGTCTTCGAGGTAGAGCACGCGCTTGGTGTGCTCGACTATAGCGGAAGCGTCGGACGCGACGAAGAACTCGATGGGTTGGGGGAGACCGTCATCGGACATGAATGCGCGGGACTGCGTGCGGAGGACCTTGGGGTTGGCGGAAGGAGGCGCGAGGAGGGCGGTGGGGGAGTTGGGCTGAACTGCAGAAAACGTTCAGCGCGTGTTTTGAAGACCGTTCTTGTCACTCACGACTGTCCACCCGCGTGTCATTGCTGTCTTGGCCTGCGAACTCGACATCGACAAAGTCGACCTTGAGCTTGCGGTCAGTCTTGACACCGATCAGGAGCGGCGAACCGCGACGCGCGGTAACGATCTCGTTCGGGTAGTGCACAGACTTGAAGACGAGGGCGAAAGAGCCCTCGAGTTCCTTCAGCACAGTCTTGATGAGCTCGGTGAAGGTGATGCGCTTGTCGGGCTGCGAGTCGTATACGTATTTCGTGAGAATGGCAACCGTCTCGGTGTCGGTCTCGCTCTCGAACTTGTACCCGCGCTTGGAGAGGACCATGCGAATCTCATTGTAGTTGGTCACGATGCCGTTGTGGACGACGCAGAACTCGGCCTTGGCGTCGGACTTGAGAGGATGGCAGTTAACCTCGGACGGGACACCGTGCGTCGCCCAGCGCGTGTGCGCAATCGAGACTTGGGAGTCGAAGGTCTTGTTCACGTCGACGTTGGACCCCGCGATCTTTTTGCGCAATCCAGCGACCTTGCCGACCTCCTTGAAGAAGAGGACCTCGCCCTCCTTGTCGCCATCGACGCCCAGGCCAGCCGAGTCATATCCACGGTACTCCTGACGAGCCAGTCCCTGGCACAGGATTTCAAGGACCTCCTGACGACGCTGGAAAAGATGTCAGACATGTCTACTTCGCGAGATCTTGAACAACGCAACAAGGGCGCATGAGGCGACACTCGTTATCGTACGCCCCGCTTATAACGATATCGCATGCATTTGCGGCGCGTCGCGGATGCCCTCTGGGCCGTCACAAGCGAACATCGCCTCACCTTCTCCTTCAAAAAGTTGCAGTACGCGAAGATTCCACACATGGTGTATGGACGGAATCTACGCGCGGATCAGTAAGACGTTGTACGCGACGCGCCAGCCGAGCAGGACTCACAAGGAGGAGAAGGGTTAAGGACGGAACGAAGATGAAGGAGGGAGAGAAGAGTGACGCTGGAGACAAGACGCGTATATACTTAAGGACCTCCGCGACAAACAATTCCAAACAAACATCATGTCGTCGAGCTGTGCCTGGCAACCTTGCCCTCCTATGCATCGCCTTCGCACCGCCATGGCCGTCTTTCTCTCCACCGCAACGCGAGCAGTCCGTGAAGTCGGTGCTGATACTAGAACTTGCAACAGAACGGGAGATGCAGCCTCATCATGCAGGACAGCCTTCAACATCGGAGACTGGTCATATACACTGTCAGGCTCCAATCGACTTTATTGAAAGCCCTCTACCTATGAAGCCCCATCGATGTACATCGACTCAAGGTCTCCAAGTTACAGCCGTAGCGTCCGACCTCTCGGGGCGCTGGCAGCTCGCGGCAAAGCTACTCCCAACTCAGACACGTTGCAGCCAGGTTGCAGCAGTGAGAGGCGCCCTCGTCTCTTCGATGCGGCGTCCTCTTACTCAATGATCTGCGAAAAGGTGACCGGGTAGACCAAGTGAGCCACAGACCTTCAAATCTCTATCTGAACCTACGCTTGTCCGGATCTTTTCTTGCAGACATAGCGCGCCTTTCTTCGAAAAGTCATCGCGTCTCAAGGGGCTGGAGACCAGTGCCAGTCGTCCATTGACATCCCACATGTATCCCCACTCAAAGAGGCGAGTCGTAATTGCTGGGAAAGTGTCTTTGATGCTATGTTTGCAGCACACGCTGTACGATGGCGGTCCTCGAAGTCTTCTGTCATCGTCCTCGTCCGGAAACATCGCGAGGTTGTGATAAAGACTCACAGGTTTTTGCCTTCAAGGCCGGTTAGCTCAGTTGGTTAGAGCGTGGTGCTAATAACGCCAAGGTCGCGGGTTCGACCCCCGTACGGGCCACGTTATTTTGTTTTTGCTGATGTTGACGCTGTCGTGAATATCTTCTCGGAGCCAAGCTGGAGCCAAGCCTCGTCTCCTGACAGCACCAAATACTTATGCACTGGGTAACCGGTAAAGTTTTGACTTCAGGACTGAGAGTAAGCGACTCAAAGTTAAACTTTAAGCGTTCGTCTTTGGATCTCTGATTCTATTCAGCGGGTACTTCCTCATGCCAGACGAAGTATCCGTGTGTTAGTATCCCCTTATTTGCAGCTCCGATGTGTGACATTGTCTAGGCCTTGATTCCTGTTCAATCCTGCCTTGGTACGTTCCCTGGACCCTATTCCGGCGACGTCTGCACGGATCTTCACGTTCGTCATCTCCTGCATCTCCCTGTTCATGACAGATCGATGGCACCAGGATGGCACGTCCGCTTCTTGTCCGCTTCGGCCTCAAGCCTTGGCAGACTCGAGTTCAAACCAACATGCAAGCTGACAAGTCAACATTCGGTCCGATCACCGATCGGCGCTGCTGCCGCAGCGCACGCGTAACGCGTGTGGCGATGGCGCCAATCATCCTTCAGTCCTTTCGTCCTGCGCTCACCATCCTCTGTCTTCAAAATTCCTCGCATCTTGCTGTCCTCTGCCCCTTCCTCCGCTTCCTCACCCCAGATCGACCTTCACGTAACACTCCATTCAATCCAGGCGAGATCGACCATGTCTCCCGGTGCCTCTTTACCCGCGCCGAAGCACCGTTCCGTCGCCCTCAACCGCGGGAACATTGAATACATATCAGACGGGCTGTATTCTACCCAAGGTGCGCGTGAACTCCAATGTGCATGCGCTCAGCTCACCGGGCTTTAGGCGCTGAAGTTATCATCAGCGCGATACGCGCGCGGCGGAACGTCAGCAAGCTCATCCTCGGCCACAATGAGCTCGGAGACGCGGGAGTCATCCGCCTTTTTGAGTTCCTTCTGTCCCCCGATGCTGCGAAGTACCGCATCCGGGAGGTCAGCCTCAACTCCAACAAGATCAGCAACGCAGGATTGCTCGCGGTGGCTGCATACTTGACGGACAACAAGCACTTAAATTCGATATTCCTACAAGATGTGCGTCTGTATACTCTTTCTTGATCATTGCGTTAACCTGTTTGCAGAATGACTTCACCGCCGATCCCTCTGTGACAGCCGCATTCGCAGACGCGATCAACTCTTCCAGCCTCGAGGTTCTTTCCATGGCCACCAACCGGCGGCTCGGCGATCAGTTCGTAGCGGATTTTCTCCCCCAACTCAACGCCCCGTCTCTCCGCGAGCTCTACCTCTCAGCCATGGATCTTACCGCCGCCTCCCTTCCCCCCATCGCCGCCTACATCGCCTCCGACCGCACGCAGCTTCAGACCTTCAAGTGCAACGGCAACATGCTGGGCACCCGCGCCGTCCAGGAGATCATTCGCACCGTCGAGAACCACAACTACCACCTCCTCACCCTTGAACTTTACTCCAACAACCTCGCCGGTGGCGAGGACGACCGGACGGGCGACAGTAGCGATCAAGACAAGGCACCTACCTGGCAGTCCTGCGAGCTTCTGCTCCGCCGCGTGCTTATGCGCAACGCCCACCTTAAGCGGGAGGCCGAGCACGACGCGCTGCGGCTCCTCTACTATGCTCGTGCCCTGCTCCTCCGCTCCACAGGGACGCTACGCGAGCGAAGTGGCAGGTGTACCGGCTGCACCTGCTACTCTTCACGCTCGCGGTCCCCGTCACCTGTACCCGTTGAGGTCCTGTCACCAGCCGGAACGGGGCCGCCACAACTGCCGATGGAGCTCCTGCACTACATCTTGTCGTTATTTGCACCCTCTTTATCCCCGTCGCAGCGCGTGCGCATCTATCAATACGCTGCACGGCCAGAAACGCTGCCGCGAGTGGCGCAGTGCGAAGGCGCGTCCACAGGTGGTGGCGTCTGCGTGCCAGATCCGTCGAGCCTGGATTTTGGCGGAAGCAAGGTCTGGGATATCGAGGGACCAGGGCGGAGCGGCGGGTGTGGCTCGGGGAAGTGCATGGGTGGCGGAAGCCTGATATGCCACCGGGAACAGGAACGTGTCCGGTGGCTCAGCGAGGTGGGATGTAATGCGTATGAGCCGCCGCAAAAGGTGGACGAACATGCGTAACGTTCCGTACAAGTTCGTCTTCCTGCTGTGATCCTGAATTATTACTGACGTTATGATAAGGCTTCTAGTTTTTGCCTCTCGCTAGCATACATTCGCTTCCCTCGCGAACGCTTGCCGTATATCTCTACCGGACGCAGTCTGCACCAATATCGCGCGGCACCTGCTCGAAGCCGAGATCCTGTAAAGCAATGTCGCACGCACATGCCTTATCCTCCGTACGTCTTGCTGTGGCCTGGTCCTTGTCGTAATCTGCGATTGACCTAGAACTCTGGATCACCATGACCAGATGGCACGGTACGATTGCTACAAATACACCGGCTTACGATACAGATACAAAATGAAGAGTGCTTCTGGTACTTCTTATGACCAGCTCAAACTATTCAAGCCCGCTCGTTCGTGAGGGGCGCCTGACTCCTCATCGCAGCCCTCATCCTGTCACCCGGACGGGGCACGCGACCGGCAATGTGCGAGACGTCCGTCGAAGACATGGCCTTGTCCGACTGCTCGCCGTTCGCCATGCCAGGCTCTGCAACGTAGAGGTGAGTCCATGGCACACGTGGTCCTTCGACAACATCGACTCACTGTGCATGGATGCAGATCCCTCCTTCGCGCGTGCGTCCCCGGCGGAGGCAGCCATGCCACTGGCGGATAGTGCGATAGCACCGACGCAGGCAGCGGCCTAGAGGTCCTCCTCAGCACCACAGCAATGGAGAGGCATGGTCCTGCTCACCATTCCAGCACCTCGAGAAGCGGCCATGATCACAAAAAGATTATCTGGTTTGGGTGATGTGGTGTGGTGGGATGCAGAACGGACGATGCATCGTCTGCGGCTCGTCCCAGCATTTTATAGCGCGCTCCTTTCGCGAGTCCGCTGACGCTGCGCGGGGCTGATTCATCCGCTGGCAGCTCGATGGCAGCTGCTCAAAGGATTGTGGGGATTGCTGTGGCGCTCCGCAAGCGGTGACGTCACCATTGTGCCCCGCGCTTACCCCGTGACGATAACGTGATTAGAAATTCAAACCGCCGAACCAACTCCAAGCTGAATATTATTGCCGTTTGCAGAAAAGTTTGCGCGACCGCTTTGACACGGTTCACGCGCGTCTCGGGGCGAGTTCGACTTGTGCAGGCCATAGCACCTGTGATTCTTAGCGTAAAAATATGAATTATATACCGTCTGAACGGTCTCAATGAGCTGTATTGCGCTGTGGTATTTCCAGAGCAAAATGAGATTGAACACGAGTAAGGCTTGGTGGGGGCCTCTGGCGGCACTGTGCAGGGCATAGCATCGGAAGCAGAGCACGTACGGCTACAAAACAACGTGTCATATATAGCTGTAGGTGTACTGTATTGCGCCGTGTAGGCGGCGGAATTTTACGGCTCGCTTGTTCGACCGCGAGCGGCACGGTCATGCACGCCGCTCATAGCGAGACTGTGCACGCCATAGCATGGGCCCTAGAGCACGGATAGCCACCGGACAAGGACGCTCATGCAGCCACTGATTTGCTGTATTGCACAGTGGAAAGAATCAAGTGATTGGGCGCGTGCGTTGTGCAGCGAGACTCAGGCCCTTATCCGCGCGATCGAGAACGCATTGTGTCACGTGCCTCCGGACCTTTACCTGCTCCCGACCTGAGAGCGCGTCTCGCTGCACAACGCACGCGCCCAATCACTTGATTCTTTCCACTGTGCAATACAGCAAATCAGTGGCTGCATGAGCGTCCTTGTCCGGTGGCTATCCGTGCTCTAGGGCCCATGCTATGGCGTGCACAGTCTCGCTATGAGCGGCGTGCATGACCGTGCCGCTCGCGGTCGAACAAGCGAGCCGTAAAATTCCGCCGCCTACACGGCGCAATACAGTACACCTACAGCTATATATGACACGTTGTTTTGTAGCCGTACGTGCTCTGCTTCCGATGCTATGCCCTGCACAGTGCCGCCAGAGGCCCCCACCAAGCCTTACTCGTGTTCAATCTCATTTTGCTCTGGAAATACCACAGCGCAATACAGCTCATTGAGACCGTTCAGACGGTATATAATTCATATTTTTACGCTAAGAATCACAGGTGCTATGGCCTGCACAAGTCGAACTCGCCCCGAGACGCGCGTGAACCGTGTCAAAGCGGTCGCGCAAACTTTTCTGCAAACGGCAATAATAAGTTGGCCAACAACCATGGGCGCTCGTGGACGCTTTTATGAGCTTGCTGGGGGTGAGCGCCTACGCAGACGGGGCGTGTCCAAGTTTACGCTCACGGGCGCTATTCGCTACAGGGCCGGACGATCTCAATCAATAATTCTCTGCGCCCGTAGCATGATCTTATGCTCTCAATTATATTGCAGGTGTCTTACGTGCAGGCTAACGCAGATCAAACGGACCCAGCCGTACTGTTGAACATACAAGTTGGACGCCTCCAGGCGCACACGCAGGTCCTCGTGTCATTCGTATTCCCTCTTTGCGGCCTCTGCGCTCTTTGACCGCGCACATCGTTTCCATTAGCGCGCTGTTCACCAGAGAACGTCCTCCATTTCCTCTCACATGCCACATGGTAAGCTCTCCGACAGTTAACTTGACGTGTTGTGCTCATCAATTTTGTACCTTGCCGCACCGAGGCTCAGTGCGCCCGGACACGATTTGCGCACCGAGACCAGTGTACTACAGGTGAAAATTGCGGCCGTCGCGTCTTTGGGCGCTGCCTTGCGGGCCGCCTCTCCCTCGACTAGACGCGTACCTTGGCATACGCGTTTGAAGGCGTTATATATAAGGTCTGCACGTCGACTGCTTTCTCCAGCTCAGTCGTCTTCATAGCGTCCTACAGCCTCTTCCTCCTCTTCATCATCATCATCATCGTCATGTTCTCTCTTGTCAAGTCTCTCTTCGTCCTCGCCGCCGCGACCTACGTCGCCGCGGAGACGCACACGATTCACTTTGACAACGCCTGCGGGTACGGAACTGTGAGTGCATTGGCTTTCGTACTACAATTCTTTGGCTCATTCCGTCCTTCAGCCCGTCGTGTATCAGAACTTCCAGAAGCTGGCCAGCGGTGACTACACCTTCAACGGCCCCGCTTACTCGGTCATTGCGTCAGTGATTCTATCCTCCTTTACATGGCTCGAAACTGACCTGAATTATCCTCTAGCTTCCTCCAGACCGGCAACTGTGGCGCCAACGGCGAGGGCTGCACGCTCCTTGAGACTACTCTCATCAACGGCGGTGTGTCCAGCACGGACGTGTCGCTGATCCCTCCGTGCGTTCCTCCTTTGCTTTCCTTGAGTTCGTTGCAGCTAACCTTCATTCAGCCACACCTTCTCCGTCCCCACAGGCTTCGGCTACTACAACGGCTGCGACGGCACCGGCAACAACTGCAACAACGCCAACTGCGCGGAGGCTTTCCACGTCACCGACGACTACGGCGCACAGAGGCAGTGCACGTCGGACAACGTACGCCTGCATTTATTCTCTTGTAAACTGTTGCTGACGCGCTGCTATAGGTTAACCTCGCCATCACCTTCTGCAAGTAAACTACTTGAACCACAGGGGACTAAAAGATTGTATGAGTCCGTAAGGGCACATACAATGGGTATTTATGGATTATATATATGTGCATAGTTAATGGAAAAGTATCAGTCAACTTGTGTTCATGGCTTAGCTTGGCCGACGACGTTCGTTATTTTCTGTAAGTCTCCGAGGGCAGGAGGACATCGATGTAGTATGGTGACGACCCAGTTACTCGACCTTATGGACATCTGTGCAGCTTTCTGCCTCTTCCGTGGCATATTCTCTGAGACCTTTGTTGAGGCTTGAAGCTTTGGGTCAACCGCGACGCTCACAGCGCATGCGATCTGTGATGTCCCATCTTCTGTCGACCAGACGTCCATCTCGGATACTCATGTTCACATACGCTACGGAGTGTCAAGCTTCAAGCTTCAAGTTTGTTTGCCTTATGATGCAGAAATGTCAAGATCAAGTTCTACTACATTGAAGGCACTATGTCCACGGTCCTACGTTCTACATCCCATCATTATACGCCGTCATCAACCAGGCGAGTAGGACGATAAGGAATAGTGACACAGCCCAGAACGCCCACTCCGCTAGATACCAGCCCAGCTTGCGCGCGTCCTCGACCGTGAACCACAACCACATTCGCAGGACCGCACTTACGGGCCCCATCTTGTCATCCAGCTCACCTCCGTCCGCCGACACACCTCCGCCGTTTGCTAAGGCTCGCAGGCGGACGTTATACCAGGCCATACTGCTGCCTGCGCCCACCAACCCAATTTTGGGGAGCCATGACGGCGGCGTGGGATTGGGCATGTGATGGAAAGGCGTGCGCCACCACGAATCGTCGTCAGTCGATTCCTCTTCGCTGCGCGCCTGCAGCTCTCCTGCGAGTCTCGCAGGCAAGTCGGGGCGGAGGATCGCCATCCGGCCTATACCGCAGAGATCCGCGCTCGGAGCGGAACGGGTTTCAGCCCCAAGGACCTGCTGAACGGCGCGCGGGGTTGTCAGGTTGCCTGTAAGGATGACGAGCGGGCGCGGCATCGTCGACTTGCATTGCTCGTCAAGGGCGGCACGAACGGCTTTGGCAACGCGGGCGAAGAAGGGTGCCTTCGAAGATGAGGCGGTCATAAAATCTGGGCTCGGTAGTCAGAGACGACGCTGCAGGAATAGCGGCAAAAGGTTCACCAGGTTTCTCGTAGTCTCCCCCGCTGATTTCAATGAAGTCGACGGTGCCCCAGGACGCGACTTCGGAGATGTAGGCGACGGCAATGCGTTCGGACAGAGTGAGCTCTTCTAAGCCGACGTCAGTTCCGCTCGAGTAGTCGCCCGCGCCTATCTTGACGCCAACGGCGAAGTTTACAAGGCCCGTTGCAGCCCGTATGTCGGTCACAATGCGGCGGAGGATTCTGAGTGCATTTTGTGGCGACGCGCAGGAGTACTCGTCGTGTCGTCTGTTCGTCTTTTGCAAATCAGGTTTAGCCTAGCGAATACAATCGGCTGCATACCTTTGCTGAGAGAAACTCAGAGAGTAAGTCTGGGATGCTTTTGAGAACAAGCTACTGCTAGCAACGGATGTTCTTACAGCCATGTGCGCAGTGAAGCTGTATGCCGTCGAAGCCAGCATCGCGAGCAACGAGCGCACCGTGGACAAATCGCGCGACGACCCCGTCGATGTCCTGAATCGACATCTCTCTCGGTGTCTGGAAGAGTAACGCGTGGAAAACATATGACAGAGCATCCAAGGCGTATCGGACTTCTTTCCCGCTGCCTACTCGTACAGGCGAGGGTGCAAGCGGTTGGGAAAGAAGTGTTCGGCCACCAATGATGTTGGCCGACTGTCGTCCGGCGTGGCTGAGCTGCATGATAGCCAGGCTACCATGCCTTCCTGGCGAATGCATGGCGTCTGCGAGAGCTCTGAAGCTCACCAGCGCGGCCGGGTCATCAGATTCGGGAATGACCATGTCCCGCCCTAGTGTGAGATGATCATGTGCGACCTGGACGTTGCCGGTCATGATCATTCCCCAGTGCTGCTCGAGGCTGGAGGTGGCCCATCGCGAATAGAGGTCATGCAGTAGACGAGTAGGTGCTCCTCCAAGTAAGGGTGCCAAATGTTCGTAGAGAGCAACCTTCACGAGTCGGTTGTGAACTGTCAATCGCGAGACGGGGAGCGTCACTGGAGAAAAGACTACGTCGAGAAGGGAGCACGCCTCGTCTGCCATGTTCATCTCTAGTTCGTGTGAGGAGGTTCGCGTATATAGCATGAAGCTCAAGTATTCGCGACGCCGAAGGGGACACAGAAGTGAGGCACCGAGCCTGCCGGCGGCGAGGAGCGAGCCGCGACGCGACAAGCCGGCCGGGCAGACGCGTTCACGTGATGGCGACTGTACATCCGCCACAAACAACAAGGCCAAGCAAAGAGCGGTATAAAATTTGTCGATCGCGTCTCGATTGTTCGTGTCCTCTCTCATCTTCTCCCTCCCATCCTTCTCCCTGCCTCCTTCCCTTTTCTCAGGTGAGTTTCTGTTCATGCCCTTTCTCGATGTGATGCTTCTATTCTCTTCCCCGTCCTACACGACCATGCCGAGGAACAGAGACGTTCGTTCGCAACGGACTCGCGCTCTACGGAGCGCACAGTGTACTTGCCAGTGCCATTTCGTCTGATCTTCCATACCACCTCTTCGCTTTCTACGTCCACGTACTGACTTCCTTCCCCAAGGTCTCATCATCCCTCTCGCGTTGTGGATCGCGCCCTACCACTGAACGTGAGTAGTCAAACTTCCTCCCTCTGTCGATCGGCCATCCTATCGCGCTTTCTATGATGAAACATTCCAAACATTCGCAGTTTCCACTCTAGCGTCCTCCTCTGGAGTACTCCCTCAATGCGGAACGTCTACATTCCCCCTCGTATCGTGTTGAACCCAAAAGACATGATCGAGCGTGGGCCGCCTTCGGGTTGCGCTGGACGGGAAGCGAGGGTCGACGTGATGCGGGTCGCAATGACCTTCCTTTGGATGTCTGATCCTCAGCGTTATTCACCATGGTGTCTTCCGACTCTTGCTGACTGCCATCTTCAGATCTTCCGCACCCTCTCCCGTCCTTCCCTGTCCAGTCCTGTTGCTTCTACGTACTGTCGTGTACTCATGTCAATGCATTGCTCGTATCATCGTCGTCTGTCCCATGTTCTGCCTCTGCTGTTGCGGTTCAGGATCCAAACAGTGAAGTGCAGTGTGAAGAAGCGTTATTCCATCAGCCGAAGGCTCGTTCTTTGCGTGCGTGTTTGCCTGTTACAAATTCCATTTCACATGCAGGAAATCACCACATCAGCCGTGCTGTTCTCAAATCAGTGATCCATCAGCGAATGCTTCTTCCCAATGTGCTCTTGAAAACATGTGAAACCTCCCAGTTGGTTATCGGTGCTTCCGTCTTGAGGTGAAGCTCTTTGCCTGCCAGCGCTTGTCAGCTTGCATGCGGGGCCTGGGCTCGACCAGCCCGAGGGAACATGGCGCGTCGCCCTCGAGGAGAGGAGGTTCAGGCGCGTTCGACGCGTCCAAGATTGACGCGTCCAGGGCGCACCGACGTCGCGCGCCGGGTTCGATTCCGAAATTGCGTAACTCTAGCTGCTAATAGCGAAGTCGGGAACCCGAATCTCGGCTGTATGAACCTGGAGGAGCCGGTCATCGCTAGCCACTTGAGGCTTCCCGCGCCGCTTTATAACACCACACCCCTCGCGTCACGCGTCCATTCCCTTCTTTTCCCCGCCCCTCATCATGGCGACTCTCCAGTACACACCGGTGGACGAGATCGAGAAGGTGCGTTGGCTCGGTGTTCCCCTCGGTACCGGTGATCTGACTTCACGTAGATACGCTCCCGGCTGCAGGATGGCTTCAAGACGGGCAAAACGAAGTCTCTTGAGTACCGGAAGTACCAGCTCCTGCAGTTGGCGTATCTCTTGAAGGAGAACCGCACGCGCTTTATCGAGGCCATGCGGATAGACCTGGGGAGGCCGGTGTTCGAATCAGAGTTGTGCGTTCTTGGCTTTCGCGTGAGAAGCCACATGTACTAACAACTCGGCTCACCAGCTATGAGATAGCATCGTGTCTGGGGGACATCGCTGTTACTGTGAAAAGCCTCGACAAATGGGCGAAGCCTGAGGGCGTCCCGTTCGACATCAACTGGTTCGCCATGAAGCCCAAGACGCACAAGGTCCCCAAGGGCACCATCCTCATCATCACACCCTTCAACTACCCTGTCTGGCTCGTCATGCAACCGCTTGTGAGTGACGAAGTGAAGGAGAGCGCGCATACGGCGTGCTAAACAGTGACGCAGATGAGTGCTATAGCAGCGGGGAACGCTGTCTGCTTGAAAGCTTCCGAGAACGCTCCCGCAACGACTGGCCTGTGGACTGAACTCATGCCAAAGTACCTCGACCCGGACCTTGTCCAAATGGTGAATGGGGGTGTTACGGAGACGACTAGGGTATGCATTCCACTTCGCTCACCTCTGCCATCCGCTTCATCTTCGTGCAGCTTCTTGAGCTTCAGTGGGACCATAGTAAGTGCCACCGCCGCGATGATGAGAACACTGAAGCTGAACTATCTGCAGTATCGTACACGGGCAGTGGCACTGTCGGCCGCATCGTGGCGATGGCAGCAGCCAAGCATTTGACGCCTGTTACTCTTGAGGTTCGAGCACGCCCGTTTTCCTTTCTTTTTCACCCTCTCACCCTGTTTTACAGCTCGGCGGCAAGTCTCCTGTTGTCGTTGATGCGAGCTGCGATATCGAGATGACTGCGAAGCGCGTGCTCCTCGGCCGCTTCGTCAACGCGGGCCAAACCTGTGTTTCCCCGGACTACATCTTAGTTGTCAAGTCTGTACAGGACAAGTTCCTCGCAGCCCTTGAGAGGACGTCAGTGCGCGCAGCTTCTGGTATCGAAGAGGTCGCTGATACCTTTCGACAGATACAAGTCCTTCGTCAACGGCGATGGTCCTACACCCCCGGGCTCCTTCTCACATATCATAACTGACCGTGCATGGGGCCGCATCTCAAAACTGCTGGAGGACACGCGGGGGAGGGTCATCCTCGGCGGCGAGACAGATGCATCGCAGAAGCACATCTCGCTTTCGGTGATCACCGACGTACCGAAGGACGACTCGCTCATGTCAGAGTGCGTGTTACCTCTCGCGGAGTGTGCACTCAGTACTATCGCACCTCCTCGTCATGTCGTAAGGCCTCGCACTGACGAGCTTGGCCAGGGAGATCTTTGGCCCCGTCATGCCCATATTGCCGGTTGAGGACCTCGACGAGGCCATTCACTACATTAATAGCGGGTGTGTTCTTTTCTTTTGATCTGCTTGCACACATCAAACTCATGCCTACTCCAGTGACCGACCCTTGGCTATCTACGTCTTCGCAGATGACAAGAAAATCAAGGACAAAGGTTCGTTAGCGGCGTCCCGCTTCTTCTGACAGACTGTTAATGCTACCCCAGTGCGGAACGAGACGATGAGCGGCACGATGGCGTTCAACGAGTGCATGATCCAGGTCGGCGGTAAGCTCCGTTCTCACCGATGCGGGGGACCATGACTGACGTCCACGGCAGTCAATGGTCTGCCATTTGGTGGCACCGGTGCCAGCGGTTGTGAGTTCTCTCTGTTCTCCATCTGCGATTGTTGAAGTTCTGACGCCTTTGTCTTAGATGGCTACCATACTGGCGAGGTAATTATCGACTATGGGCAGTGACCACGCCAGTACTGAGCCTCCCTCTAGCACGGCTACAAGTCCTTCTCGCATATGCGAGCAGAGATCGACAACCCTAAGTTGTGCGTCTTCCAATGATCTCGACTTACCCTCGCGACCTAACGACTGTACACAGCGTGGACAAAATTCTCTGGTGGCGCTACCCTCCGTACACGGTATGCCGTCCTGTGAGACTTGCTATATGACCACATGTACTCACGCTTCGTAACCCACAGGACGCCAACATCCGTGCCATGAAAAGAGTCATGAGAGATGGTCTACCCGCCAAGCCCAAGGGCCCGCCGAGTTTGTCTTCAGGCAAGTCAGTGTCTTGGGGCAAGTGGGTGATGGTGCTCGTAGCGATTGCTGCTGCGGCAGCGGTCAAGAAGAACCGCTCTTGAAGCGGTACTGTCGTTTTAG
>VDMD01000107.1:0-78851 GCA_007026445.1 Schizophyllum amplum | reverse complement strand
GTTTGCCGCATATCTTCACGTGCTCCCTTGGTTCGCCTTTCGCTTGTCTTCTCGTGGTGGCGACCGAAGAGAAAGGAGGTGACATTGGGGTAGGGGTAGATGATGTCGGTGATACTCCTACGACGACGACGGACTTCGGGTATCGGCACGCTCACGCGCTTCTCGAATGCCATGTCCGCGTCGGGGATCCGACTGGCAGGTCGACGCCGGTAGATGCGCGACAGCCCAAAACGATTCGCTACCGTTCGAAGACGCTCATGTACGTGCAGAGTGACGCGCTGCACGGAGGTGTGTGGTTGCTGCGAATGAAACACCTCCTCATCCTCCTGAACGCGCCTGCCCGATGCTTCGTCTAGTCGATGGAATAGCTGGCTGGGTCCCTCGGCAGGCTATCACACAAGCTTGTCGTAGTTTCGCTGTTGGCTTCCATTGACGACGAGGGCGTTGCTGCTCTCCATGCGATTGCTCGTGCAGCTGCGGCGTTGGCGAAGACGGAATTACTTCAGGAGGATGGACACCGTCTTGCAGTTGATCATGATCAAGGTCCGTATCGGGCCATACCGATGCAGCTGGCGCAGGAGAAGATGAGCGAGGAGGGGAAGTCGGATGGGCTACATCTGACATGCTCATTGTTGGTGATGTCGGGGAGGCCAGCTTACGTAGCGGATGAGTATACTGAGCATCGATAATGATCAAGGAACGTACCTCTCCAAGTGGAGGTCCCGGAACATGACCATGCGAGGAAAGGCACGAAGGACCCCCCAAATCAGAGGTCTAGCAAAGCTGTGAGACTATGATAGCCCGAAGAACGAAGTAATGCGCACTCAGAGGAGCCCGAGGGTGTGCTCGTCCCTGTGCTAAGGCGGGGATCGTCACGACTTGGACCGGCGCCCCAATCAGAGTCCGCCTGCCGCGCTTCAGCGACTGTCTCGCCTTGGAGGCCGTGCTCTTGAACCGATCCTTCAGAGCAGCAATGTTGTCGCGCGAGGCGACGTTCTTCAGCCGACTGGTCCGTGTGACAGTCGTAGCAGCCGAAGATCGAGAGCCAGACGCTCGAAGAGCGTCTTTGGACGACTCAGAAGTACTCCGGCACCGCTGCAGGTGTCGAGTGAGGGACGACATGTCGGGATATGCCTTGCCGCATTGCCTGCATTCCGGTGTTGAGGACATGGTGTGGCAGAAAGTAAGAGGGAGCGTGCGTGCAGAGGCGACGAGCGGCCAGCAGGGGTTATATTATTCGGCATGTTGTAGGGTCGTGTTCAAGGCGTGCATTGGAGTATCGATGTCCATGAGGCAGCACAATGTACGGCGCGTGGCGGCGCCAGCGTGCCGCCCCGGGCCCGGGGAGGTCGAGGGCAAAGCGCACCAGCGACGCCATGGTAGACCGTCAACTTGCCATCGTCACCATTGTGTTGGCAGGCAGCATCAGATTGATCTCAGACTGGCGAGATCACGCTCACGTGCTGACCACCGCTGGCGAACGCTGACGAACCTGGTCATCGTCGCCATTGTATTATAATCAGAGATCGGCGTCTAGGGATTTTCGTGATGGAGCAATGCCCGCGCACGCCGTGATGCCCCCTCCCTCTCCCGCGCTCGTCGTGGCGACGCGCACGACACACATCACCACCCCTGAGCGCGCAAGCGGCCCGCGACGCGGCGACGCCCAGCATCCTTCCTCCCGTGCCCGACTATGCCGCGTTGTGTCGCTGTCTGCAGCACCAGGCGGGGACGCATCACGATTCCTTCATTGTTCCTATCTAGATGCACGAACACTACATATCATACAGTTTTTTTTTTCTGATTTTTGCACCGCTGTGAAGTCCGGGCAGAGTCCGGGTCGCGTCGCCAAAGCCATGTGCAGTGATGAGCAAATCGCTTTCGGCCACGACAGTGTGGTCACTGGTGATCCTGTCTTCTGGAGAACTGAACTTTGAAGTGATCCTGTCTTCTGGAGAACTGAAGAGCCTCACGTGCACGCGCACGAGCGGCCCCGGCCCACCAGCGGGTGACCCAGATGCATGATTCACTGGCTTATGTCTCGCGAACACGACACCGCCGACACGCACAGTGCTGCTCATATAAAGAAAGCGAGATACGATCAGGCAGCCGATATCTGACTACTTACCTACACGATGGGTTACCCAGGTATACTCACAGCGCTGACCTTGGACGGACAGTAGATTAAGCACCTGGGCGCGCCGCGCGCCTTCCAAAGGGGTCTCACCGACGCCCGGCGCATCAAAATGATGCGCCTGCGGCCGGTGCCCGGAAGATCACATGCTCGGCAATCATCGGCAAAGCCCCGGCATCACTGCCGAGGGAGCTGTCCAGTCCCTGTTGCCATAAAAAATAGCGACTACTGGCGGACGGTGATAGTAGTTGATGGCGGGCAGTGATAGTGGACGAAGGGTTGAGGCGAAGTGAGACAACATACACCAGCCTTTGACTGCCACCAACGCCGTCGATATATCGTTGGTCAGGATGACCGCCGCCCACACCGTCGAGAGCACATCCGTCAGGATGACGGGCACGTTAGTCAGGATGTCGGGCACGTTCGTGGTGAACGCGAGGATGTAGTTGACCGCGAGATCGGGGAAGTCGCCGGCGTAGGTTGAGGCGCCGTATTTTTACGGTAGGAGTAGGTGAACTTGGCGATGCTGCCTGCTGGAGAGGCCGCTAGTGTATGAGGAGTGGATGTTGGTGTACGAGGAGTGAATATCCGAGTATAAGGAGCAGATGTGATCGTACGAGGAGCAAATGCGAGTGTACGAAGAGCAAATGTGAGTGTACGAGGAGTGAATGTGAGTGTACGAGGAGTGAATGTGAGTGTATGAGGAGTGAATATGAGTCTGTGAGGAGGCGGGCCAGGTGGGCGAAATGATGAACGGAGGACGAGGCATTGGGCGAGATGAAGGGCCATGTGGACGAGATGGTAGACGCGGGAGAAGGCGTGATGGAGGACGACGCGGTAAGACGAGGACAGGGGAGGCGAGATGGAGGACGAAGTACTAGGCGCATTGGAGGACGAGGTAGGGGGAATGATGGACGGCAGACTGTCTCACCTGCAGTCGCCAGAACGGCGAGAGAAAGGGTGCACTTGACGCGGAAGCTCCTCAGCCAACGAATTCAGGCGGGCCCGACAACTTGAACGACGACGTCGGATAAGACGTGCTGTGGAAATGTTGAGCCCGGGTTCGAGATATACAGCGGTTAACCAACTCACGTTGACCCGCGCGAATATGAGCAAGTACGTGGCGATGTTTTGGCGGACTTTGACGATGTCCGGTCGGTACGGCGCTAGAGCGACGGCAATCTTGAAGTAGTAGTTGACGAGAAAATAGACGGTGGATGTGAGGAGCAGAGGGATGATCATGATGAGGAGGAGGGAGCGGCGTCTGTGAGATGTCAGAGTGGAAGACATGGACGAGATGGAAGGGTAACTCACACGAACGTGGCGACGGCTGCTATATAGAGCGCACAATGAATGCCTGCAAGACGCTCGTTAGAGTAGTCGTGGTACGATGAAGCGTAGCGCACCGTAGAGCGGAGCAATCATGATGACGAAGATAGTTTGGCCGTGGTAGACGCGGCTGTAGATGGCGAGCTGCGGGCTCGACATCGTCGAGGAGCCTCGTCATGCGGTTGACCGAGAGTCGCAGCTGCTGGGCACCTATATACAAGTCATGTATTAGTCGGCGATCGAGGTCAGCGCTTTGTGACGTGCCGTGGAGGATGAGACACATGCTCACCAGATAGAGGCGTTGACAATTGCTCTATCCGTGATAATGATCATCGTGGGGGCGAAGACGCAGGTATGCGGCCTCAGGGTGAGAGACGGATGGGTCCCGTGGTCAGTAGGCGGAAGATGTTCGGGGAAGTAGAATGGAAGAGTGGGCATTGGGCAATGCCATTGATTCGGGGGTCGGTGGTGCCTACGCGGCGGTCTCAGCCTTGTTGTAGCACCTGCCAGCGGAATGCGAGCTGCACCAAGGGTAACAGGGTCTCATGCCAAGACTCACGACTGCCATCCAGCGGTGACGGAGAACTTGTAGGATGAACAGCTTCCCGCCATTATGTAGGCGATTATCCGGCCTACGCCATGAGTGGTTCGGTGATCGTCTGACGGATGTTGTGATTGAGGCTCGTCGTGTAAGTACAGGGTTTAGCTAGACCGTAGCAGAGCATTTTGAACAATGAATACGCACTAGCCACTGCATAAAGCTGCACCATGCCATTGCTACAAACAGGGTGTGTGTCGAACGCATCGCCAGTCACGCCTTACGACACTGACGTAGTACCCACCTGGATGACCTCGGCCGCTGATTCTTGATTCCTACTGACCCCACCGAGTGTTCTCAATCGAATTGAGCGCGCCGCAAAGACTGAAAAGTTCCATGCTAGTCGGGAGCCCTCGCGTCGCGCAAGATTCCTGGTGCACGTTGAGCATCATGCGCGAAAGCAAGGCGGCCGAAAGGCTGAGGTGGGTGGTCAGCAGTAGGGATCACTGCACGATGACGGTATGTCTTTGCTCACCAAAGGACAATTGGCCAGAGTCCGCCTCGCAGGTACGGCTATAAAGGTGTTTCATTGCCTGGCCGGGATTGAACGAGTGAAATGGAAAGGCGCACCCCGGTGAGCTGATGTGAGATCAGTAATATGCACGCGCGCCTCGAGAACAAGAGCAGCGGGATAGAATCAATAGACACACACACCAACCCCTAATACACACAATAACTGTCTTGTCAAGCTCTTGTGCCCTGTGAGGAGCTGCGAGTTGCGACTTGTATTGCTAAGGGAGAATCGAAATAGAACTAGCACGCCTATAGGTACTGGATAGGCTTCGACAGCAAGTGGTTCACTTCCGTCTAAGTCTAACGGGGAAATTCTTATGTCGCAAAAGCGGAGCACGCCTTAGTCACACGAGTTTTGGGTGCTGCTCAAAAGAGCTGCTGGGTTTATTCTGTCTCGGTAAGAGGCAGTAGGAAAACTAATAGTACGATGGTTTCGTCCCAAAAGTCGTCCCCATCCCCTCGTACGCCAGGCCTTATATAGTTAGCGGGCCTACACCTGTGAGTCACTGTCTTCCGCGCTACGCCGCGCTTTACTATGCATTCTTGCGTAAGTTCGGCATTCTCGGTCGTTCTATACGGTTGTCTTCCGCCTCTCCATGCGGTATTTGTGGTCCAGAGTGGCCCTAAAGCCCTGCCGGAGACGGCACAGTGTTTGTTCCAGTTGGATTCGGGGATATCTCCCCAAAGATACGACTTTGAGGGTTCCCTAGGACTTGTTTACAGCCGGGAGGCTGTGCCATAGCCGCTATCCTCCCAGTAATAGACCTCCCGCGGCGAAGCATCAGCTTCCGACTCGGTGTCTCGGGTATTGGCCATAAAGTCGAACCGTGGGAACTGACCCGGCGAGTGCCGCGCATGGTCAACCCCGGCGTTGCTTGTACCGCGAGACCTTAGCTCGTCCTTGTTCATAGTAACTAGTTCTATCTGGCTTCTGTGCATGCTTTTGGGCTATCATTGATATCGGTCCCCCTGTTCTTCTTGCTAGACAGGTCTGATGAACGCGGCGAGTATGCGACTTAAGGCGAGATCTTCGATGTTTCATCGGTAAGGAAAACCCTGGTGGGCCTCCGGACTCGTAGGATGTGTCCCTAGACGGCGCGGAGTTGGTGACTGCCGTCCGCTGAGGCCTCGCTACTATCCTTATTATTTTCTCTAAGTCGGTCTCTCCGTGAACACAGTACTCGCTATGAGTCCGAACGTCGCTCGGGTTCTTCCCGATGGATAACTGTCTCCTTAGGCTTATTGCTCATTATGCCGCAAAACTAGTCCGTAATTATGGACGGCGTATTATCTCCCCCACACCAAATCTTGACCGTCCTCGGTCACTTGCTCAATGAGCCGTTCGTGTTTTTACCGTCATTTGGTTTTGTTGTCTCACAGGTGTCTTTCCGAAGGGATAGTTCAAGTTTTTCAATGGTTGTTGTTGTTCCGGGAACGCACACACGTTGATTCGATTTCTTATACAGAGAAGTTCGAACACCCCAACGTGCCGTCACGTGGCCGGTCCGTCACGCCCGCGTACGTACTTGAACGCCGCGTGCTTCTGCAAGCTTAAATTTTCTCTCCGTCCTTCCACCATGACTGCTCGTAAGTGGTTTCTGGTTCTGTCGCCCCTACTAACGTGCACTTGTCTGCGTAGCTCGCCTCGAGCGTTCAATTAGCGAATCGGTGCACCGGATGTCGCGGATAGGCGCCAAGACCTTCAGCGACAAGATCTTGACCATCAACACACGATTTCTCGTGGTGCTGAAGGATCAGAAGCCTACTCCGGACAACCTGGTTCGAGTGCTGCGCAAGCACCCCGGCCTACCGCTCAAGATTCGTTCTATCTTGGTACGGTTCTACTTTTTTCGTTGTTCTATTACTCTGCTCATATCTGGATCAGCACGGTCTAGCCGATGCCTTCTATGAGGAGTTAACGGACTCCGGCCCGCGCGACAAGCCCCCAGAGATCGTCCGCGCGTGCCTCTTCTTTTTCTACGATATTTTGCGCATTGCCAGACCGGGCGCTAAGTGGTACTCGAGTCGAGTAATTCCTCGCCCATCGTGCGTTGCTATCTCTTGGTTTTCCTTGCCCCTCCTTTCCTAACCCCTGTCATAGGCAGACTTTCAACCCTGTAGGGCTCAATATTCCGATGCCCGACGAGATGGATGAGTCCCTCAGTCCTGAGGATCGCATTATTGTGGCTAACAAGGCACTGGTGAGTCGTTCTGTCTCCTTGCGAGGTTTGTTTCTGACTGGTTTTCGCTAGCGCAAAAACCTCCCTCGGCACAAGAGCCACTATGTCCTTGACTCCACCCTGGTAGCGCTCGCGCGATCGTATGGCGTCAAGGACTTCGAGTTGAAGCCTTGTGGGCCCGCCACAGAGGCCGAACTGGCCGCTGGCGGTCGGAATGCTCAGGCTAAGCGCCGTCGAGCCGCTTCTCCTTCGCCTAGCGCTTCGCCGGTACGTATTCCATTCTATCTCGCTTCTTACTAGCTTATCCCTTTTTCTTCCAGCCTCCTGCTAAGCGTGCCAAGCAGCCGCGTGTCCGTCCGACGCGCGGCTCTGCGCCTTTGCGTTCCGGAGGGCTAGTTCGTCGTGACCGTCGGGTACTCACTCCCCCGGACGCTTGTTGGAACGCGCCGGGCGCACTTCAACACGCGGCCGAGCACCCGAGCACCAATGAGGACTGGCCTGTTCCCGCCCTGCCGTCTTTCCCGACACGCAGGCAGCACCTGTGTCCTCTGCCGAGCCTGCGGTTATACCTCCTTCCTTGGAGCTATCGCTGTCGCAGGGGTCCCCGGTAGTGCGTTATTTCCTTTTGAATCTCGTGCGTTTAGCTGACCATCCCAGGCTCCCGTCGTTCTATCTGCCCGACCGGATACCCCGGAGGAGCAGCGCGTACCTAGCCGCGAGGAGCGACGCGTTGTGGACGGTCAATCGTCGTTTCCACGCGCCTTGACCACCGAGCCGCCCGTTGCCCAGGTTGTTCTGGCCGCACCGGTTGCTGACGCGCCGTTGATTGACGTGCCGCTGCTCGAGGAACTCGCTGCCGATCCTCACATGGTGGATGAGCCTGTCCAGCCGGCTTCTTCACCTTCCGACGAGCTTCCGCCTCTTCCCCCGGTTTCGCCTTCGGAGGAGCTTCCGCCTCTGCCCCCGGATTCGCCTAGGACGCTGGCGCTCCTTCATGCGGGCGAGCCGGCTTGGGTGCTTGCAGACGAGGTGGTGAGCTTGTCTCCTGCCTCGTCTGAGCTGTCTCTTCCCTCTTCCGTCTCTGAAGACGGTGATTCCGCAGTGCGGTTGCACAACGGGCGCAGTGCGTCACCGTCTTTCGCTGATGCACCTCCCTCACGGCCCTCCTCGGTTTCTTCTTGGGTCTCTTGCGCCCAAACGGAGCCTCCTTCGCGTTCGACAACCCCGGAGTTTCTGTCTCGTAGAGCCGTGTCAGCCCCTCCCAGGTTGTTTCCCACCCAAGAGGCCCTCTTGGTGCGTTCTTTCTCTCCTTTGTTGCCTACTCTCTTATTCATTCAGATAGAACTGCCCGTGGTTTCCGCGTCCCCTTACTCCAGAAGCCGACGTAGTTTTGGCCGTTCTACCGGACAGAGCGGTGCGGTATGTGACGCAGGTACGTTCTATCTCCTTCTCTTCTACTCTTTTTCCGTACTGATGCTTAGATGTAGGACCAAGTGCGCGCCCATTCCGCGGTTTGGGATTTGTCGGGGCGGCTCATGTTTTATCTGCCGCCCAACATCTTCCCCTCCGTAGAGATACCTCCACCGGTAGCCGGCAATGCTCCGTCCCCTCGTCTGAGTCGGGCTGAGGCTCAAGGGTCGCGCCTCCGCCGCTCCGCGCGTCTTGCGGCACGGGAGCCTAGCGTACGTCTTCTGTCTTTTTCTTTTCCCTTATCTTACTGATCCTTCCCGCCCCCAGCCTACCTCCTAGACTATCTGGTTTGGGTTTTCTTGCTTACCCCCAGAGGTCGAATTTATCCTTGTATGGACTATTTCTTGACGGCTTTCTCTCGGGGATTTTTACTTATTTATTTACATCTGTCTCCCTTTTCTTGTGATTTAGTAGAATTGTTCGTAGATGTTTCTTGTCTTCTTGGCTAATACAGACTATGTTCCTTGCCACTTGTGTGACCCAAAAGCGTGAACAATCGTCCGACTGGCCTAAGTTGATCTTGCAGCGGCGTCGGTACCGAGGTCACGTGGCCAATGTTTGAGTTCCGGTCTGGCTTCCGCTACCCGCAAGTCTCAGACTAAAATTCAAAAATGCGCGGCTCAAGTGTGTACCGACTGGCCTATCTCCCCCCACCAAAATAGCACGGCGACCTCGCCGCAGCAAATACCGCACTCATTTTGTCGTCGGGAAACTTTTCCGCCCTTACGCTGTAAGCCCGCTCATTTCGTGGCTCCAGCACTATTTAAGGACACGGATAGTTCTGTCTCCTTGTGCTCTTCGTCCACCGTCCTTACTTGCGCCATGGCTTTCTCTAAGAACGTGAATCCACCCATCGGGCTTCCTCGCACTCACCAGGTCGCTTCGCACATCAAGGCTTTCGACATTTCCCACTATTCTCGCATGGGGCACCATCTCTCGACGGCCGACCAGAAGGGTCCCTTCCACAAGGAGAACCTGGAGATGTTCCATCGCCCGTCTCGCGAGGTGCATGGTTGGCTGCAGGTGCGTCGTTATGCCCTTCTTGACGTCAGTACCTGACACTACCCGTTAGGCGCTCGTCGAGGACCCCGCCTATGTATGTATCGAGCATCTGGACGTGTATGTCAAGGCTAGGCAGCTCTGCCTCGCTCTGCAGAGCCCTTTCGCGCCCAACATGCCCCTACCGATCGCTACCCTGGGTTCCCTGTGATCAAGAAGCGCATCCACTCTGTTGTGGCTCAGGCGTGTGGCTCCCCCGTTCTGTCCGCTCGATAGCTCATGCCGTGGCCCAGATCGAGGCTGACCAGGCCACCGCTGAAGCTGCCAAGGAAGACGAGGTCGAGGTGTGGTCCCGACCAAGGCCCCGCGCCGCTCGCGGCAAGAAGCACCTCCTCGTTCCGGGCGTTCACACGCCTGACGTTCTTGTGGTAGTTGACAAGAAGCCCAACAAGCGGGGCCTCACGGACGCCGCTGATGCTGCCGGCTCCAACAAGGTGCGCTACCACTGCCTTTCCTTACGACAGCACCACTGACGTCTCTTCGGTTTGCGAATATCACCACGTACGGTCTCAAGCTGGACCATGGCGCCGCCAACACGGACGCGATCTTCACCGCGCTCCTCGGCACCGACGCGCCGGCTTCCCTCGAGAAGATTGCGGAGGCCATCGCCAAGGCGCCCGCGTTTGGCGCCCCAAAAGCGACCCATTTGTCCGCGATGCTCAAGGACCTGGACTCGCAGCTTGCCACCACGGCTTGCGCCCTTGGTGTCCACTTCCTCGTCCATCAGCACCTGCAGGAGCAGCGTACTGGTGTAGCCTCGCTGCTGGCCGGTCTTCCTGCAGAGACGAGCGCCGAAGCGCCCGTCGCCGAGGTACGTGATTCAAGCTATCCGTCGCCAGCACTTGTTTATTTACTTTCGCAGTCCAGCAAGGCAAGGGCAAGGGCAAAGGCAAGCGCCCGCCCAAGTCCAAGGCGGTGATCTCCGAGGAGATGGACGTCGATACTCTGGAGGAGGCGGCCCCTCAGGCTGAGGACGACGACGCGGATGGCAGCGATGCCGAGACCGTCATGCCTGCGACCGACGCCTGACTTCATCGCGCTGAGGCGAACACCTACGGTTCTGTCCCATCCGTTCTTTTCCCTCTCTTTTCACGATGATCTGCCTATCGGCGTTCGTCACCATTGTAATGTTATCCGTATTTCTGCAGCGTACGGGTTGGCTGGCTGCTTGAGCGGCGTGGGTACTCGGACTCTTAGACACCGATTAGCGTACCTGCCCTTTGCTCCCTTTTGTCTGGTAAAAGACCGGTGGCGTAGTAGTTTACTATTAGGTTATTGAGTCAATGGTATCACAGTTTTGTGGCACCATAACCCGTGGAGTGACCTTCGGTTCTATCGCACCCGTCCTAGGACAGCGTCCCAACCTCCAGCTCGAGCAAGTGCTGCAGACGGTTTCTTTTGCCGAACAGGCCTTCCTACTGTCGTTGGCTCATCTTCCAAGTCTTCCGGCAGGTCTGCCTGAATTAGAGGCAATTCAGGCTCATCCTCCAGTACAATTCGGGTTTCCTCTTCTTCCAGTATAGGCGATAGAGGTCTTGGTTCAGGCAGCGCGCCCTTCGCGGCCTCAAACTCGCCGTTGATTTCGTCCAGCACCCGTTCGACTCCCTGGTCCAGGTCGACCGGCACATCTTCTTCACTCGGGACATCGTCCGGGTGTTCTGTCTCGGGCTCGTTCATCATTTCTTCGAGGCGCTCAGGCGTCGTGTCAATCAAGTCCTGTATGTTGACTGGCAACTTAATACTAGTCCTAGCCTTGTAGGGCAGAACTCGAAAAGCGCCTATTTTACTGTGATAGACCGTACCATCCATCTCGCAGACGATGTAAGACCCTCCTATGGTGCGCCTCAGGACCACCATAGGACCCAAGTAACGAGGTAGCATTTTGGTACTATGCGACTTCTCTATGCGAGTGTTCCGTATGAGGACAAGATCGCCTGGTTTAAAGTCCAGGACCTTTATAACCGTACCATACTGCCTTTCGTATCGGGATAGACGCGCTCTCTTCTCCCGCGTAATTCTCGCTCGGACCAAGTTCACTGTATTATGGTGCTTTGCTAGAGCCTGAGCTCGGAGTCCGACGAGATCTGCTCGACTCAAGGGCTCGCCAGGATAGTCTACTAACCACGTCGCTTCCGCTAAATCTAATGGCAAGACTGGATGGGCACCTGTTACTAGGAAGTAGGGTGAGACCCCCAGCCTTCGTCGCAAGGTAACCCTGTCCGCCCACCAGATGAAGTGTAAGTAGAAGTACCACTTGTGAATCTGTCCAGCTGTAGCTTTCGCCAGTGACTGTCTTATATCCCAGTGTAGCTGCTCCACCTTCCCGTTTCCTTGCGAGTTATACGTGGACACCTTGATGTGTTCTATCCCGTACTTCGCTTTAATCCAGGAAACACCCGCGAGGATGGGCGGTCCATTGTCTGTGACAAGTTCAGACGGACAGCCCCAACGGCAGATGATTTCTTCGAGTATGAACTTCGCAACTTGCTCCCCTGATTCTTTTGAGAGTGCTCGCCCTTCTACCCAAGCCGACAGAGAGTCCCTCGCATGTATAATGTATTTCCGCCCGTTAGAGGCTGGGGTCATATGCATGGTATCTATATGTACGACCTGGAACAGGGCCGGTGTGAAGGTGATTACTGGTGCGATTCGCACAATTGTCTTCAGCCGTTCTTGACACCGATGGCACGTCCTTACGAACCAGTCAACATCTTCTCTCAGGTCCTTCCACCAAAAACGGAGCAGGAGCTGGCTACCCGTAGCCCAGGCACCTCGGTGCCCCAAGCTGTCGTGCGCCTGCTTCATCATTTCCATCCGTTTTTCCGGCGGTACCCAGAGTAGAGGTCGCTGATCATTCTCGTCTTTTCTGTATAATCGACCCCCGTGTACTTCGTAATGTTTCGCCCATTTCTTAATTTTATCCTTGAGTTTCCTGCGTACCTCCACGCTCGCGAAGTCACCAGATTGTGATAGAGCGTCTCGTGCCTTTGGCATGTTGGCGTCCTCATTTCTGGCTTCTTCTGAGCGACCTTTCGGTGGGTAGTCGTTCAGGTCGTCTTCCCCTTGGTTCTGTCCCGCTTCTTCCATGACAAAGGCACGGTAGACTTCGTGCGTAGAGTCAATGCCTAGGCCCGCAAGGTGAGTCTTCCATATCATAGCGTGCGCCTCAGCTTCCTGCCTTGCCATTGCCATTTCAACCGCGAAGTCGCCCTCGTCCCAATGCCATGGAGAATACAGATGCAAAGGGTCCATCCTTCTCTCCGTCGCTTATTTCTTCCCAGTCTGGTACCTTTACTTGTGACGACAGTTCTTCTACTATAAGGCGGGCGACCGGCTTCGCGAGCTCCGCGGTCAATCCCTGTACCTTTTGTAGTTCATATTCTAAGGCCGGTGTCCCTTTTACTTGTACCGCGAGCTGCTAGGCTTGTAACACACCTGCAACAGCCTTGTGTCAACGGCAACGGGTTCGGGAGTACCGGAATTGCTTTTCTATCCCAAGGTTGTCGTCATAACCCTTCAGGTAATTTTCTACGTCGTGTCTCATGCTAGGCCACCAGTATTTGTCCTTCAGTAGCCCCCATACTTCCACGAAGGTAGCGTTGTTAACCACGGACTGAGCTTGATTCATGAGAAACCATCGATCTCTAGGCCAGACCAGCAACGCGCTCCCCCCTTCGATTTATGGTATATTCTCCGGATTTTGACATCCGGAAGTCGGCAGCGAGACAGGCAGCTCGTCCCACTTCAGCGGCGACAAGTCTATGGGATTCTGGCTGAAGTAATCCCTTAAATGCCACAAGTCGTCGTCCAACCGATGATCCTCTTCAGACCTCGGTAGTTCGCGATAGCGGGCCAGCGATTCCTCATCCTTCAGATTCTCCACAGGATCAGGTAGCCGGGGTGGTTGGGTCACTCCTCGCGATGCCAGTAACACGCCCAGTGTAGGCTCATTTCCTTGCGCGACACAGTCTTGCTTGAACTGTAGAAACGCCATCTGCACCTTCTTTTCTCTTGCAAACAGATCTCTCCGCGGTATGCCAGGCGGGTGAATTGTATATAACCTCCCCGGGTGTCTATGGAGTCTTGAACTCTTCCAGATCCAAAGTATCATCGGGTAGGCCGTATTTCACTTCAAAACCTCGTAAGCCTTGCAATTCCAGGTCCCCTCCGTCAGTTCTAGCCCGACGCTCGTCACCTGCGTAAAGGGGTCGACGAGACAGACCATCCGCTATAGAGTGTGATTTGCCAGATACGTGGCGTAGCGTGAAGTGGAATAGAAGAATGTGTTCGATCCAACGGTTGATCGTCGCATTCGGACCACTCCCAGGGTTCTTCAGCATGCCGTGTATATATTTTGCGTCTGTCTCGATGACCAGATGCCTGCAACCTAACAGCCAATACTGCGCGACCAAGAGCGCTCGCATTAGACCGAATATTCTCGTTTTGGCTGGGAATATTGAGACTCGCGCTCACTGAGCACTTCGGAGCCGAAGCGACAGTAGTAGAATTCTTTGTTATCGTCAGGATTTATCTGCTGTATGTACCAGCCGACTGCCTTGTACGATGTATCTACCCCGAGCACGGTTTCCCAGTCAACGTGATACCTTACTGGCTGCAACGGTGGACTCTTGACGAGCGCTTCTTTCAGCGCCTCCTGCGCTTCTTTCTGTTCAGGCCCCCACTGGAAGGGCACGCCCTTGCGCGTCAACTTCACCAGAGGTTCTGCCACTTTCGCGTAGTCTTTGATAAACATGCGATATACTCCTGCGACTCCCAGAAAGCTTCGTACGTCGAGAGGTCCTTGCAGCACCCCAGTTCTGTATCACTCCAATGCGGTTGTCCTCCGGTTTGCGTCCTTCATAGCGCACCGGTGGCCCACTACATCGAATTCGGGTACACAGAGGTACGCTTTCGTGCCCGAAAACGTGCCCCCGGATACTTCATGTGCTGGATTACTTTGTTCACATTGTTCAGGTGTTCCCAAACGAAGCGTCTTATTTTGGATTTTCTGGTATGACCTCGTATCCCCCTTCTTTCAATTCGTATCTCGTCTCCGGCCCTCGATAGGTACATCGTCAATGTATGGTATCGTAGTTCGGGTATTAAAGGACGCAAGATAGTTGTGACATCGTCATGGAATATTGGTACTGCATTTGTCCATCCCATAGGTAGGTCCTCAGTCGGAACGCCCCAAAAGGCGTCTGAAATGTTGTAAGGTCTCGAGAGGACTCCGCAAGGAGCCGCTCATCATAACCTACAAACAGATCAAGAATACCACCACACGCTCGAGCCGAGAACCAGCTGGCGAGCGAGTCTGTTGCGGAGGTAGTCCCGAATGAGCTATAGTGACTGCATTCAAGGGTCGAGACTATGTACCAGTCGCAAGCTCTTGCCATCTTTCTTGACCACGCAGAACCATCTAGAGCGGTACGACGAGTTCGAAGGCTCATAGACACCGGCTTGTATCTTTTTGAGGATGATTTTACAAACTTCCTCGTACAGGCCCGGCGGGATCGGTATGTTGCGCTCTACCCACGGTTTATGGGGTATTACGGGAATATCTACCGCAGGGAAAAATCCTCCCTAAAGCAGCCACGTTCATCATCGTTCCAAGCGAAACCCCTGGTGTTGTACCATCATAAGATAGTGTAGGAGTTTGCGCTCTTCAGGCCAGAGAAAGTCTCCCGGATGCGCCTTGTCAATTATCTCTTTTCTTTCCGCGGTATAGCGACCCGTAGGCGTATATCCCGGCGGATGCGTCGGCAACACAGGCAGGTCCTTCTCTGGATCTCCTTGTATATTTCTTACAATGCGAAATTGTTGTGGTAGATGTTCGTACACTGGCGAACCTTCATCGCGACCGGCTTGTATTTCTTCCCTGCTAAGGTAGAGACTGGGGGGTCTAGCGAGTTACTGCTTCCCGGACCCGACCCCGCTGGTCATAATATGTTCTGTCTCGCTTGTCCGAGTAGGCTGAATCTGGTCTGCCATTGAGCGGGGCATCCCCGAACTGTCACTCGCTTTGCCAGAATATGCCAGGTTATCCCGAAGAAACTCGCCAAGGTCTTTCTTCCTTCCTCATCCTCTATCCCGTCCGCGTCTAGCCGCTTGGAGATAGGCCTCTTGAAGGTCCTTCTGCGTATATGTTTTTGTATTTTCTAGTTTATGTATGCTCTTTATCCACACTCGTCTCCTTCATCCACTTCTACCTGTAGGCTGCTTCTCCCTGATCCTCAAGGCCTGGAATCAGTTCCTTGAAGCTTCCGGAAACCCCAGCTTCTCCTTGAGATGCTCAGGTATCTTGCCTCGCGCATAGGTATGCATGGTCACTTTATTACGGGTGTTCGGGCAGGTGATGGTGATCTCCTGGTTGCCATAGCGGTCGTTCTTGATCTCGGACTCGCACAGAGTGTCAAAGGGACGTCCGAGCAACACGCCAAAGGCTCCGTGTCCGAAATGTGGCATTGCAGATAGATGGTGATACCAGCAAACTCGAATGGGACGTTCTTCGCTAGTCCCAAGGTTGAATTTATCTGATTATTGGCGCTCTGCATCCGGATTGTGATCGTCGGATCATAAGAGGCCCCCACTTCTCGCGCACAAGTCTTTGACATGGAACTATCTGTGATCCGCCATCCATAATGCATTCTGTCCCGCCATGACCGTTAACGTTGGCCACACCGTCCGCAGATTTTGGATTCCTCTCCCGCGAACGTCACCCCAGTCCTTTCTTGCTCACCCATGCTCTGGTAAACCTCGAGCGCTGCGTCGAGCTGTACAAATGCCCTATGGACTGTACCGTTGAACTGCTCGGCATTTCTACGTGGTCTGGATGAGTTCACCTTGAGGCTAGCCCAGTCTATCTGGGTATTTCTTGCATCGAAGGCTCCATATGTTCCCCCTTTGCCGATGCTAATTCTTTCACCTGCCATACTTCGGTTACGGCGTGATGTATAGATTATTTCCAAAATGATCAATACTGTCTGCTTTCGAGTCAACAGTTTTCCGGAGAAGGTCCTGTACTGACGAGCTCACACCTAGGAAATCTCTTAACGAAATTCCCGTGGTCGGGCATTTGCTGTCTAATAACTTGTCCAGGACCGTCTGTGCGTCGGCGGTCCCTTGTATGGGAGCCTGCACTTTCTCTGAGCACTCCTCGTTCTATCTCGTCTCTGATGGCTGGTTGCACACCGGGACGGACGGGTAACGCGGGTGGTCTTTGATCATTCGGGATAAAGCGTGTTTCTGGCACACTTCTGAACGGGTGTACGGGCCCCTGTGGCGGGGGCGCCGGCCGCGAGTTCGTAGTTGGTTCTGTCGCACCTTGAGCAGGTACTACAGTGGGTGTATTTTTCGAATTATTTGTGAAGTTTTCTCTCTGCGCTGGCCTTTGTTTAAAGTCCTCATCGCGCCGCCAGCGCTGCACTGGTTGTACGGCGGGATTCCTCGAACTGCCTAAAAACCCCCTAGGTTCTGCTCGGCAGAGGGACCCATCTGTGACGGTCCCATCGTGCTTGACTGAGCATAGCTTTCCGTTTGAAACGGTTGGTAGGTTTGAGGCGCGAACTGGCTGTCATACATGTTCTGGTCGTATTGACCGGCCCAGTCATTTGTGAACACGTCTGTCTGGCCATACTGACCATTAGAAGCGCCCCCAGCTGTACCCGGGCCCCACCAAGACATGTCTCCAGTCGCCGCACGGGCTAACGAGTAGATTGGCTGTATCACATAATTATTGACTGCTGCCTTCATCTGCTCCCACTTCGTCTTCATCGGACTGTCTAACGGCCCCGACCGCCTCGGGATCAGAACTCCTTCCTTGGTCGTGATATTATTATATTGGTCAATCTTAAGCTCCCCCGTATTCAGGTTCTGCTGTAGATCTGGACAATCCCTAGAGATATGTCCTGGACCTCCACACCAGTGGCAGGTCATATCCGACCGTTGGAAGTTTCTGGGTCCTTGTCCGAATGGATTAGATGGGCGGGCCCCAGCGCCATAGGCAGGTCGGGGTCCCCATCCACTCGGAGCGGCTGGTGCCACATTCACGGTAGGTGCTGCGGGTGCGACGGTCTGACTGGCTGTCAGTCTCGCCGCTAACTGCTGCAATGTCCCATGAATGGAGTCCATCTTCTTCTCTTGCTTTTCCATCCCCTGGCTGAGATCGGAACGTACTTCCGCTTTTAGGGTCTTGAGCGAGGCTTTGGTCTCCGCGTTGTCGCGCTCGGTTCTGTCCGCCAGTTCTTGGAGGTCTTGCTCCAATTTCACGTACCGGCTGTTCGAGTCTGCGCCCTTGTTCGAATAGGGAACAGGTTCGACTGATCTACCGGTCGCTACGGTCGCGACAGAACCAGCTGCGTAGCTTCGACGCCACAATTCACGCATCGTAGCAAGAACATCCTCCCATTTATATCCGCCGTCCTCCAAGGAGGTACCAATCGGATGTCCTGGTGGCGTCTGTCCCGCTTCAGCTGGCTTACTCAGCGTTGAACTCTTCGCCGACAGCATGATATTGAGGGTGGAGACTAGTGCAGAGTCACACACCTCGACAATCCGCATCAGCAAGTCGTAGTTCGTCACTAATTTCTTATCAACCAGCGTCGACGCAGTAGCTTCGAAGCCGCGCGTAAAATCTAGCCCTCGTTCTGCTTCTGCCTCCTTCAGGCCCTTGTATTCCTTGACCAGTAGAGCCAACGAAGCCCGCGTTCCCGACGTTTTGTACTGTACGTCTGGATAGCGTTCCTTGATAGCTGCTACGAGCGCGTCCCAATCAGCCGTTGATTTAGCTAGTTGGGTCCACAGCTCTCTCGTGTCCTGGTCTCCGGTCAACAACGGCAACTTGAGGCGATACTCGGCTGCATCCACCCCCGCGTTTTTCATATATTCCAAGGCATCTTCCAGGAAGAAAGGCAGCTCGTGCCTCGCCTCCTTTCTGAACTTGGGAGCATTGCTGCTCATGGGATTGAACTTTGTAGCCATTTTGCTCGCAGTCCCGGGTTTTTGGTTACTGTTTGATAGAACAGTTCCTGAAGGGGTAGGTATAGCGGAGTTGAAGTTGATATCGGGAAGGGTGGGTTCGTTCTGGAAAGGAAGTTCTATATCAAGCAAAAGTTCGAAGCTAAGTAATTCAGAGAGACTGGGAACAGGAGAAGATTCTGATTCTGAAGAGAGAGGAGTCAAAGGTTCTGTATCTGAAGGAACTGGAGAAGGATATGTAGGTTCGGGTGTTTGATGGTTTGGTTGTTGTGAAGGATTAGTCTGTGAAGACTGACTCGCTTCGGGCTCTCGCGTTCTATCGCGATTGCGCGATGCCTCGGCGCTCTCTTGGACTTCCTTGTAGAGGAGCCTCGTATGCCGTCTGGTAGAGGTCAATGAGACGTCTCCGTTCCAGTCAAGCGGTATGAGGTTTGATTTACGTCCGGGAGGCGTGGTGGGCAAACTTTGGCTTTCGGATGTGACGCTTTTGTCAAGATATCCTCTGAGATTCGAACAACAGCGAATGTACGAGATGTGAGGCTTCACAGCAACTCTCGACCGCCCGTTCTTTTATAGATTCCCCCTCGCGGTGGGCTCCAGATAATATGCACGCGCGCCTCGAGAACAAGAGCAGCGGGATAGAATCAATAGACACACACACCAACCCCTAAATACACACAATAACTGTCTTGTCAAGCTCTTGTGCCCTGTGAGGAGCTGCGAGTTGCGACTTGTATTGCTAAGGGAGAATCAAATGGAACTAGCACGCCTTTAGGTACTGGATAGGCTTCGACAGCAAGTAGTTCACTTCCGTCTAGGTCTAACTGGGAAATTCTTATGTTGCAAAAGCGGAGCACGCCTTAGTCACACGAGTTTTGTTGTTGCTTCTCAAAAGAGGAGCCGGGTTTTTATTCTGTCTCAATGAGAGGCAGTAGGAGAACTGATAGTACGATGGTCTCGTCCCAAAAGTCGTCCCCCATCCCCTCGTATGCCAGGCCTTATATAGTTAACGGGTCTATGCTTGTGAGTCATTCCCTTTCCGCGCCGCGCCGCGCTTTACTACGCTTTTCTCGCGTAATCCTGCGTTCTCGGGTGTTCTATACGGTTGTCTTCCGCCTCCCCATGCGGTATTTGTGGTCCAGAATGGCCCTAAAGCCCTGCCGGAGACGGCACATTGTTTGTTCCAGTTGGATTCGGGGGATCTCTCCTCAATTCTACGGCTTTGAGGGTTCCCGAGGGCTTGTTTACAGCCGAGAGGCTGTGCAACAGCCGCTATCCTCCCAGTAATAGACCTCCCGCGGCGAAGCATCAGCTTCCGACTCAGTGTCTCGGGTATTGGCCATAAAGTCGAACCGTGGGAACTGCCCCGGCGAGTGCCGCGCATTGTCAACCCCGGCGTCGCCTGTACCGCGAGACCTTAGCTCGTCCGTGCTCATACTAACTAGTTCTATCTGGCTTCTGTGCATGCTTTTGGGCTATCCTTGATATCGGTCCCCCTGTTCTTCTCGCTAGACAGGTCTGATGAACGCGGCGAGTATACGACTTTAAGGTGAGATCTTCGATATTCATCGGTAAGGAAAACCCTGGTGGGCCTCCGGACTCGTAGGATGTGTCCCTAGACGGCGCGGAGTTGGTGACTGCCGTCCTCTGAGGCCTCGCTACTATCCTTATTATTTTATCTCTAAGCCGGTCTCTCCGTGAACACAGTACTCGCTATGAGTCTGAACGTTGCTCGGGTTCTTCCCGATGGGTAACTGCCTTCTTAGGCTTATTGCTCATTATGCCGCAAAACTAGCCCGTAATTATAGACGGCGTATTACCCCGCCACACACGCATCACTCTCACCATCCGTCAAAAACGGCACCCGCACCATCGTCCACTCAATTCCCTTCGCTGCTTCCGACCGGAACACCTGCCCTATGGCGCGGAACTCGTTGAAACCCGGATAGTACAGTGTGTACACCGACGCCGTCATCGCCTTGAACCCAATGGCGAACCGGTCGCGGGGGTCGCGCGCGGAAGCGGTGCCCAGCAATACGATGCGCTTCACCCCGCGCTTGCGCATCAGGCCCAGCAGAGCCGCATAGAAGTCCGCTATGGGCGTCTTGTCTTTGGGATGTTTGGGGCTGCTAGGTCCGAGGGCCGAGAGCACGGCGTCGACGCCATTAAGCGCGCGGTCAATCGCGGTGGTGTCATCGAGCTGACCCTCGGTGAGGACGATGCTTGGATGGGAAGCGATGTCGGCGGGAAGCTTTTGTGGCGAGCGGACGTAGAGGACGAGCTTCGCCTCTGGGTAGTTCTGGAGCGCGTAGCGGACGAGGGGAATGCCGGACGGCGCGGTCGACCCGAATATGAGTATGCGCTGCATGCGTGTTGATATACCTGCTAGTCCAGAAGACGCCTACTTCTTATATAGAAGCGAGCCCGGTCCTGTCGGCGAATACGAATTTAATGTGGGTCTCTTCCCGGACGATCCGCGCATGCCTTTCTAACACATATCTGCCAGAGCTTGCCCTTTCCAAACACGTGAATAGTACGTCTCTGCCTGGGGCACGGTTCTTTGAATAAATCGGAAGTACTACTCAGGGGAACGACGTCTTGGGGGTATGGCATATTCCTCTTGTTCCCAATCGGGAAGGTCTTGTTCCATTGTCCCTCCTATATGGCCCATAACTCGGACTCCCTCTACGCTCCTCAACTTTCTCTACCCTTCTCAAACATGCATCATTGTGCAGGCTGACTGCTACTCAATTCCGCTCGAAACCTCCTTACGACGCAATGAAAATCCAACCGTCATCACAAGGTGGAAAGGCTTTGTCTATAACGAAAGGCTAGGCTACGAGGACGTCGACCTATGTAAGTCCAGGCAGTCAACAGGTTGTCCACCGACCTCCTCTCCAGTTCGTCAATCAAGAACTTCCTGACACCCTTCCTCGTCAACTTCATCCCAGTCTTTCGGTCTCCAACGTACCCCGTCACCGTGCCATCTGCCCCGTCCTCGTCCATCAAGAATGGAGCGCGTACCAGCGCCCAATCGATGTCCTTTCCTTCCGGGCTCTGCGCAAGACGTCCCCTAGCGTGTGGAAGTCGTATGCGGCGAAGTAGAACGTCGACACGCCGAACACCAGCGTTTTGTACTGTCAATGTGCAGCCTGAGCATGCTGTAGGCCACTTCATTGTTCCCCGATTAGGAAGGCATTGTTCTGGTGACTCATGACGACGTGTCGCGGTTCTCCTTTGGTTCTCCTCATATGGAGGCGCGTTTGTGACTCGATCTTCCCATGATGTGATGAGCCTCGGAAAGTGGTTACACGAACACGTTACATCGATGGCATCGATGCAAGCGACGCTACTGCCACCCCCAGGTCTTTGTTGTTTGTGACCATGCAGCATCGCCTGCGAATAGGGATCTCCTCAAAAGAAAACTCCCGTTCACGGGAGTATATGTTAGTGGTCCACTAAATAATGCATCCTTATCCTTGAAGCATCGCCTCATCCGCGAGAGCCACTGCTGGCCAACGCGCTGCATTGCAGAACGTCGAGACCCTCTGCGAGACCCAACGCTCATCCTGAGAGCACACGAAGAGGCTCTTCAGCCACTCTTCACATGAAATCGCCCACACTCACAGCAACGTTGCAGTCAGAAGCTTGCCAGAAGCGCCCAGTGCCACAGCTGATGAAAGGCGCCCCCACGTGTCAAGCTCATAAACATCCAACACGCGGTCCCAAACTAGCACACACGCGCCTGAGTGCGCTTTGTCCTTCGCCACCGAGTCCCAAAGTGTCCTGCACACAGGTCAAAGAACAAGTCCCGCACATCGATAGACCCTTTGTGTACCGATGGCGCCGGTCCTTATAATGAGCGCCTGCGCGTCGTCCACAGCATACCCAAAGGCGCCTCCCCGCACCCTCCCAAGACTCCCCTGCCCTGCCGAAGGCCCATTGTCAAAGAAGCCCGCTTTCCAGTACTACCCATAGGCCCCGCCGAGTACCATCCAAGGCCATTTTAGCATTCCCCCACCCCCAGCGACGATGTATTCCCCCGTATCCAGCACCACCTCCCTCAAGCGCTCGCACCGTTACAGGCCCGCGAGCGCGGCAGAGGACGTCTCGCGCCTCCTCGATCCTTGGTACGCGACCGGATCGAGCGGGAGCGAAGACGGCGATGACGAGATCGCGGTGTACGTCGACAGCCGCGGCGAGTTGCACGATCCCTCGTTCCGCCCGTTCCCCGCGCTCGACCATCTCATGCAGATGCCGCACAACCAAGCGTGGCGGGCGCGGCACACCGTACGCCGGGCGCCTGTTGCGGACGACGACGAGGTTGAGGCGTTCCTCCGCGAGCGCGAGTGCGGATGCAACCACGCCTACGCTTGCGCGCGGCCCTGCGACTGCGCGCGCTCTGTCTGCTCGGCCGCGGCCCGTCGCTCTCCCCCGCCAGACGCCGTTGAGCAGCGCCACGTCGCGTTCTCCCCCTGCTCCAGCAAGAAGCGGAAGGCGAGCTTCTCCTCCGCCTTCACGCGCAAGACCAGAAGCTCCACGTCCTCCTCCGACTTCTCCCTCGACTCGCACACCTCGCACTGGTCTTCCTCTACCGAGTCACTCCGAGTCCCTGAGGTATCTCGCACCGAGGAAGTAGGAGAGGCCGATTTCATGATGAGCACAGAAGACGATGAAGAGCCGGATGTCGATGATGCGAAGTCCAGCGATAGAGCCTCGTCTCCTCGCGCGGGCGGAAGTTCGCGCTTCGGCTGGCAGTCCTCGACGTCGCTCTCCGATCAGGTGCGCCAGCAGTGGGTGGCCATCTCGCTCCCAGTCCGCCTCGGTGTCTTCCGCGCAGAACGCAAGATCCAGCAGCGCCTTGCGAGCCTCTCGCGACGAACCACGGAGACCCGGCGACCCTCCGATAGCGCCTTGGGTCGTCGATCCTTGGACGCTGTCTTCTGACATACAGTAGCTTACCCATTAGCGAAACAGAAAAATTAATCTGCCACTTCTCCTGGCCGGATTTACGCTTTCGCTCCCAAAAAGTTGATAGCTGTATTCTAGGTGCTTGAAAGTACTGTCATGAATATTTTCAAGCGGAACGAGCGACGGTAGGGACCTTGGTGCGAGGGTCAAGTAGAGGGCGGGTAAAGCCGACATACCCCTCAACGAAACATCCGGGCCGACGTACCGGCGAGGCGGCACTCGATGCGTCGCAGACGCTCCCGTCGTCTCTCTGAACCTCGTATACACATATAGAAACTCCTAAGATGCTGTCTTGGAGCAGCTATAGCACTTAGAAATGCTTTATGTGCGGACGTCATGTCCCTTGCTACCAACATCATCGTGTCCCGCTCTCCTCGCGCCACCGAGCGGGTCACTCTAGACCAACGGACACCAAACTTCGCAGGTAGGTATATCCCAATGGCTTATGCATCTTCCCATTTTTTCAGATTTTTTGAGCAAGATCTACGAGGGCGGCGCGTGTCCGAAGCCCACGTTTCGGTGGGGGGTCATGTTTCGTTGGGGGGTTTGATACTGTATGTCCCCATCCACATTATGATTGATACCCACTTGACTCTCCCGCTATGGATCTCGGACTACTCACCTTGCATGATTACGCATTCATCGATACTGTATTACTAGACATTGGACATTGGATTTGTATGCTTGTTGCACTTGGAATTGATACTATTCGTCACCCAGTGTATAAACATTCGTTGAGATCAGCCCATCAATATTGACACACTGTCCAATCGACCTCTTGTGGTTGGAAAATCTCGTTAAAAAGACGGATCTGTATACAATTATGTACGCTGAATACGATGGTGAAGACCGCTTCTTCATAGCTGAAAGTGGTGGCGAGCTGCTCGTCCAGAGGCTCGAGAGATACATTGATGCCACTGATGGCATCAATCCTTCGTTTCCTGCTCGTCGAGGCTGCCTCTCAACAACAACTGCAGCCATGCTCAAGCGGTGTTCACCATCGTGTTCGGGGTACATAAAAACGTATACCTAGGGTTTTTCAGCGAGAATTTCCGACCATAAGAGGTCGTTTGGACAGTGTGTCAATATCCGCAACGAATATTTATACACTGGGTGACGAATAGTAATGAGGGCTTGTCCCTAACAAACTGCAGTGTCGGAGTCAGAATGCGAGCAACGAGGAAACCCAAGTAAGCGCACCTGAAACCTCTCTTCTCAGTTTTCCCCAGACTCCTCCGACTCGACGTCCATGGCACCGTCCTCCATGCGAATCTGTTCAACGTTCGAATACGGGATCTTGTCTTTCATCCACCTGCCCCAGAGCAAGTCCACACGGCAGAGCCCGGACGCCGTCGCGCTCGCCAGCATGCCCGCGCGTCCGAGTCCGTTCCCGCTATTCCACGCAACCTTGTGCACGCCGACCTCAGGCGGCCAAGCCCCTGTACCGGTACGCGTATGATCAGGGCCGTCCTCGGGCTTCTTCCCACTCTTCTGCTTGCCTACGGTCGGGCGGTCTTGCAGTTCCTGCCGTCGACAGTCAATAAGACTCTGATCCGATCGAGTTAAGACTCACCTGGGGCAAGAAGCGCTCAAGCATCCTATACTCGCCTGTCTTACGACTGTAATCGACCTGGAATATCTTGTGGTAGAAGAAAGGCTGTCATACCGTGAATACGCATCATTGAGACGGGGGCTAAGTGTCCGTACCACGGATCCCCCCTTCCTCGTACCACGCAGCATATTTGTGGTTAGGCAGGTACCGTCCGCGGAGGCTACTGCCATTTGCGGGTGATAGTCCGACGCCGAGACGGACTGCCGAAGCCGTCAGTGGAGGTTGCGTGTAGCGCACAAGGACCACGCACCCAGACAGGCCCTTGCGGCTCAACAAGCAAATGCCCGCGCCCCAGCATGCTAGGGGAGACAGAGTACAGCTTGATGATATTGTCGTGGTCGATTGTCATGATACCGGCCCCGTATGGCGCATACGCCATAGTCAAGATCACATCTAACCAGGTATCAGCAACATCGCTATGTGAATATACGCATATACACGCACCGCGAGTTCTGTTCATCGCTGATCCGTGGCCTTCGCGGATATCCGTGAAGCATTCCACGCCATCATACCCACCACTGGCGATCACAGTAGGGTCATCGTCTAGCGTCAATTCGCCAGAGGCAGATGCTGCAGGTGCGCGGATCCACGACAGCGCGCGGATCGCGGACTGGTGTACAGTGATGTAGTGGGTGGGAAAGAGGTCAATCGGGCAGATATGCTCTGGTTCAGGCGTTAGTTCGGATGCGCGATCAGTGTGTAGACTACATACCGGGTCCGTTGCAGGCCTTGAACGCGTTCCCGAGCTTAAATACCGCAATGACGCCTACCTTGGATCAGCACCGATGTACGAAGAAGCTCATATGCATGCTGCTCACCTTGTGATGTGCCCACAGCAAGACAGTCGCTGTTGGCCCAATCCATCGAGGTGATAGCAGCTTCCTCCAATTCGATGCGTATGCTAGGTTCAGATAGTTCCACTGCAATTCAACGTGAGCAAAGCTCGTCGTTCCGCGCATCTAGAAACTCACCGAAAACAGGCTCATCGGGATCATGTCCTTCTTGGCGAACGTCCTGCGGCTCCGGTACGACATAAATGGATACGGAACCATCCTCGAAGATGCCGGTAAGCACTCCTAGCTTGCGAGGCTTGTCGGTCTCCTCCTTGATCTGCTCGAACTCGCGTAAGCGGCGGGTGATGAGGTGGATACCAGCGAATATGCTCACAGAGTCGTGCGAGGGAAGTGGGCACCACTTCAGTTCGTGGGCGGGTCCACTTTTGATGCATAAGACCATCTCGCACTTCATCTTTCCTGCGTTCGTGGGACAATCTTCACTTGGCGCCAGCGACCATATCTGGATGCAAGCAGGGGATGGCCGGGGTGTCTTAACGCCAAAGTCCGGAGAATGAGACTTCGATGGAAAGGGTGCCACAGCGAGATACTGAGTGTATGAGCGTGCTGAAGAATGAGCAAGCTAGCTGTTGTATTTGAATGTGTCAAACTCACTTGGCCGTTCACCTGCGTGAATAGGACACCAGTCAATGCCCCATACGGGTGCGCCTGCATTGAAGACGTGACTCGTGCTGTTGGGGATGAATTGCGCTAAGTCACTGAGTCCGTGAGTGGCTTGAAGAACGAGGTTACGGCCAACATACATATCGGCGTAGCGTCGAACATCTTCGTCTCGACCTTCGTCTGGGATCCAAATGGGCCGAAGTAGCATTGTACGGGAGCAGGGGGCTTGACGCTATCTTCTTCCTGACCGACATCGCGAGGTAAGTAGGCCTGAGCCTCGCTAAGATGTATATGAGCTCCGTATCAATCCCTGAGCAGGAGACGCACCTGAGGGTCAAGGTTATGTACTCCTTGACTCGTAAATCCTTGTGTACCACAGGGCGTCGGGCACTCTCTGATAGATATGAACCTGTCGATTGGAATAGCCCTTCCTTGAACCAGGATCTGTCCTCCAACATATCCCACACAGGGCCCGCGCCGACGTTGAATCCCCAAGTCCTTGATGCGCGATCGACAACCTTCTTGCTGACCGTGAAGTTGTTGCACCCGGTGATGGACGATGGGCCAAAGATGACCGGCGGTTTTGTGAGGCGTTCGACGCGTCCTGTATGCGAGAAGAGGGGAACGGCGCGATGCCTGTGCTTCACGCTCGGCGTCGGGAGCGCATACATCTGCCGGCGAGAGACGCGCGACATGCCTACGCTTCCCACAGACTTCATGGACGTCGATGGCGCGGTGTACGTGGGGTTCACCGTCTTGCTCTGCCGCCGAGCCTTAGCGGCCGGACGCGTAGGTTTCGCAGGAATGGGGTCGACGGCGATGACGCTGTCTTCGGGGTCCTCCACGTCTCCGTCGGCATCGTCGTCGTTTCCGGAGGACGCTTCCTCATCGGCACCCGGTTCGTCATCGTCGTTCTTAGCGGCAGGCTCGAATTCGCTCTCGCTGGATTCGTCGTCTACTACGCGCCGTGAGGGGCCTGCACCTGGCGTCTGCTCGTCCCCATCTTCGTCAAGGCCAGAGAGAACCGCGTAGCTTGGTCGCGACTTCCTCGGACGCAGTGAGCGCGACATGGGAGATGCGAGATCGAAATTGAACGCGCGGGACAAGAGCGATCGCGACGTTCTCGACATCTTTACCGACGTTGACCTTGACTTCCATCGTCACTACTAGAGGCTTACAGGGCTATATAGCTGACTGTCTCTAGCTACCTTATTTACGGGCCTTGAAACAAGACTGGCGCCTTACAATATGTGAGTACCTCAGGTCCTGCGAGCTCACCCTCTGCTCCCAAGACTCCGCACTCTGTCCGTGATAGACCTCTCTCCATTCCTCTCCTGTATCTTTCCGGCGTGCTACCGGCATACAGGTCTCCAAAGCAACTTCCAGCGTACAATCTCGTCTTCGCGGGTGACCCAGCATGGGCGAACCAGTTCAGACCTATGATATCTCATGCCTGCCTGGTGAGTCCGACCCGCCGCCGATGATAGACCGTATCGCTCACGAACGCTGTCAATAGAGAGAACGATATTCGTGCGCGGTCCCGCCAGCAAAGATCGTGAAAGGATCCGACCGCCCTCGTGCCGCCGCCTCTGCGCAGCAAGCACGCGCCACCATACCCGGCTTGCTGGCGAAATCCCGTATACCTGTGAACGACCCTCTACTGCTCCTCCCGTGTGGATGCTATAGCTGTGTCGCTTCTCCCCGCCGATTCTACGCTCCTTGGATTCCACGCTACCGTCTAGTCGCATGCTGCCCTTCCTCTTCTCTAGGCGCCGAGACAAGCTAAGCGCCTGGGTACTGACTCACGCCCCGGTCTGACTGCACCTGTGGGCCTCCTCGTGCTATCCGGTCTTGGACACAGCTCAGATTCTATGCCCTCGACTGTGCCGCATCGCTACCATCGATTCCGATCATATTGTCAACAATCGCGCCTGCCCTTTGACGCCTTCCCTGGTCTCGGCATTACATCTCCTGCCTCTTACTATGGACATGTACTCTCGCGTGCAATGCGATCACCTTCGTCAACACCTGTATAGCCTGACAATTCTTCATTCAACCGCCTCCAGCGTCACCGTCAAGTAAACGTCAGGTGAGCCAGCTCAGACAGCCCGCCTACTGCAGTCCCCGAGGTGTAGCCTTCATGTTCCCACATCGGGATGGCTTTCAGGGCACGCCGCCTCGGGATGGGTGAGATGCTGTGAGATGATCAACTTCAAGGCGGGCGGCTCTTCGTCTTCATGACCTCGGGTGCTGTTGAAGCCGTGAGGCGCGGTCAGGTGATGTCTTACAGGTCTATATCGCTGCCCATCGTCCAGCATCATCGCCCTCGTCATGGGTAAGAGGCGGCGTCCTCGGGTATGAACTGAGCATCCTCGCGGTGGGAAAGCGAGCTGAACCGTGACCAGACGAAGCCAGGATGGAGCCCGTGGTCGTTATCGAACAGAGTTCGAACTTATCTGATGCTGGAAAGCATATGAAGGGCGTGTATATCGGCTTCCCTGTTTCCGATGCTTCATACGATGAGAATAGGAACGAAGGTAGGCACTCCTTTATGTTGACTTTCCTTGGCTTCAAAGAGACTTGTCGGAGCGGCGCACTCGTTGTGTCATACCGATATGGTAGGCTGTGTCATGGTCATGAGGAGCTGCGCTCTGCTTCATTTGGATGGCAGTCACCCAGTTCCAAGTCTGCCTGTAAACAGACCACACCTTGCAGCTGGAGGAGGCGCCTGTTGAACGTGAGAAGTTCGTCCCCCAAGTTCAACTTCAGCAACCCGGCGGCAAAGTTTGATTGCCGCTGCCCAAGCGTCCCGCCACGTGTTGTAAACCGCGTGCCTCGCTTCTTGATCTTCTCTTTTCTTCCGTCCCAGGAAATGTTCCCAGTGCACCCTCTAAACGCGCTCTTGCTCTTGAGTTTTCCAGAGTGGCGCCCGCCGCGCCGTTGTGAAACCTTCGTCCCCAAAATACTTCCTCCAGTCACCAGCAGCTGACAGTCCTGACATACTGCTGCCCTTCTCACCCTTATCGAATCTGTTTCCGATTACAGGGCTACGGGCTTGCCACCCTCAGGGCCTCAAGCAACATAATCGTTACCCAATTCGCTGCGCCCTTACCCGACACGCCTCGTGCGCTACTGCTGTTTTTGGAGCCTGTCCCTTCTCCGACCGACTCCGCGGCGCACACACGGCCGTCCGCTCGCAGCCTAGGCCCTATTATTCCACCTGAGGACGCCTTCTCGCTGCCCTTCTCCCTCACCTGCGACGGTGCACAGTCTGTGCTCTGCCGATCTCAATACGTCCTCCCGCCCCGAGGCGGCAGTGCCCCGAAAGCGGACGGCCTCGAGGCCGCCAAAAGAGCAGAATCGTATCATTTTTATGCGGTACACCGCGCCTCTCCTTCTGCACATGTCGGGCCAGCTGACGGCGCTCTGCAGTGGGTGGTCGCGTCGGCGTGCGTTTAGGGTGCGCACGTCGGTGCGTCGTGCGCGATGGCGAGGGCGCCGCTCGAGGGACAACCCGGTTCGTCTCGTTATCGCTTACGCGCTGGAGGCGGGTATGTCTGTGATCCCTGCTCCCCTGCCGCGCCGTATACTGACGTCTCCCTCATGCTAGCAAGTGCACGAGCAAAGATTAGTTGACTCTGCGGCGAACGGCAACCCTTGTGTCTTTACCCGCAAAAGGCAAGTCAGTGCGCAGTCTTGCAGGTGTCTACCTTTCGGCTATCGTGAGCAAGAGTCTTGCTACGAGGAACAATAGCGTGTGGGATGTCCGAAGGCCAACATTCCTTCGTTTACATATCCACGGCAATGACTTTCAGGATGCGTACTTCCTAGGCTGGCGTCACCCGCATTTTCCCCGATGACTACTGACACTATACAGAATATACCGATTGTGTTGTCGCTAGGTGCAGGTCATCGTCTGCCAGGAAGGTTCGTGAACCCGCCCACCCACTCATCTTCACGCGCCACAAACAACCATGGATGTTCCGTCCAACTTGCCCCAGCCATACATGTGAGGTACTATCTACTGAATCGTCTGATCCTCATCTCATATGTGCCCTCAGCCGTAAGTATACGCGTCGCGCGGTCACTTGGCGGACGCCCTTGGGAAACCCTTCGGCGTCTCTGGTATCTCTGCTAGGTGCGTCATCTCTGTCGTCAGTGGCGAGAGGCTTGCTCGTCCTGTAGGTCGTCTACCCAACGTCTACCTAGCTCGTCTGTCAGAGTGTGCGGACGCACACGCGTCTCCAGAAGGAACCTCGAGCTAAACCCAGAGCGTCGAAAACTGAAGTTATGACGCAGTGATGCGTTTGGTTAGTGATGAACAAGACTGCATATAGATCGCTGTCGATTACCCTTACTTCCTGCAGTGAGACGTCTACGTAGTAGCATATTCTCTGTCTGCAGCAATGCCTTTGCGAGTCAGACAGTTAGATTTCTCAAAATCATTCGGCTGAAGTTGAACATTCCCAAATAGGAAAGCCTTGTTGTACGAAAAGGTAAGTACACAGGGGCTAATCTCAGTTGTAGGTTCTCGAATGAGCCTATCTGTTCTTCCCTCTTACTTGACAATGATGTAGCGGTACGCAGGGATGACACCGACTCTGTACGGTCAGCGAGCCAATGAATTAGAGTTGGGCTCTGGCTAGCCCACACTTCGCATGACTTGAGCCATAAAATTTCTACCTCCGCATCCCCCAGAGCCGTCAATAAAATTTACTGAGCTGGAAGAGTTGGATTTTCCAGGCGCCCTTCCATCCCGCGAGCGCATGGACGGCCTGGTGAGCACCTGCTCGCGGGTACGATACACCCGTATCGGCGGCGAGTCGGCACGGAGTCAACTCGAACGTGAGAGTCTATGGTTGAACTCGGATCGAACCGCGCTCTCGTCGGCGTTCTCGCCCTTCTGCTTGTACCAACAATCGCGATGGGCGGGCCTCTAAGGATAGAGACGATACCACCATCAACAATAGCGCTGTAGCAGACTCTGTTCTTCATATCGTCGATGAACGGACGATCCAAATTCGACAAGCCGTTCTCCGCGGCGTCAGGCTTATCCCGTTCGATCTTGAGCCGGCACGGGCGCGCGCCGCACATGGAGGAGAGCGTCCCTTACGAATCCCATTCATTGCATGTGGCCATCCGAGAAGGATCGGGTCGATTGAAGAGCAGCCATCGTAAGACTTCGGGATCGTCTGCTTCACCTCACACAAGCGAAGGTAGGTCTGAGTCAGTCAGACCATCTTCTTGGTCAGAGAAAAATTGATCACGGGAATTGTCAGCAAAAGGAGCGGTCCTCAGACCACAAAGCCTTCGGGACACAAATAACTCATGGTTGCGACTCGGAGAACCCATCGCGAACCATCTGACAGGCAGGTGAATAGTCGCCAAGGGTAAGCACTGTGCGTAACTCGTATGGCCATAAAATCGCTATAGCGACGTGGAGGAGAAACCCGGGCACAATGTGCCGTTCAGTTCCTTGTCGCACGAACGGATGACAAGGTCAACAAGACACCGCGAGGCACCCCCGGTAAGGGGAAGCAACGGCAACAGGACCCCTGATAATGGGCGACGAGGTTTGTTCCGCGGACCCCTTCTTTTGGGTACTTTTCGTCCGACATTTTTGGGCCGGTTTGGGGGCTTTTCGTCCGACTTTTCCTCAGACCCTGTGGTCCAGACCGGTCTTTTTGGCGGTCACGTGACGCAAATTTGATTATTTTTTCTCGGAAGTTTCCGATGGCTTTCTTTTGCACCTGGAAAGGTGCTCGCGCGCGCTCAGACGGCTGCCCGAGCCTGTAGGAGGCGGGATCGAACCCAAAACCTTCTGTTAGGGCCAAATTTGGGCTTCACACCGGGGGTGAAAACCCTCTCACTAGACAATTCGTCCGACATTTGTGTGCGACGTCGCGAGGATTTCAACCGTTTCGTCCGACAAAATATCCGACTTGGGGGGTCCAAAATCTCAATTTTCGTCCGACATCGGGAACTGCCCTCGCCACCTATTATCAGGGGTCCTACGGCAACGCACCAGAAATGGTATTCAGTTCTCGCTTGGGAGTACTGCATGAATAGCGAGGGATTAGTCAGAAAGATCTCCGGATAATCACCCGTCGCCGATCGAATTGCTCATTCTGAATTTTCGCGTGGGCAATATCAAATAGCCCAATGGGGGTTCTTGGGGCGAAAACAATGAATATGCCCACGATAATCCCTACACGTTGCTCACCATCCGCCCCTGATGGAATGATGTGATATGATCATCCCCTTTGCGCCCGGGTCTTATTGTATGTGATTATTAAAATTCGCCCACACCGTGTGCCCCATGCTTTGCCCAGCGTCAACGCGCTGTTCCCATCCAAAGAGAATTTTGAATCAGCCCTGCGTTTGCTCACCATGAGGCGCACAGTGTTCCCCAGGGCCAAATGATGGGATCATCCTGATTTCCGCCCAGCGTATTCGGGGGGGTCTTATTGAATAGGAGTATTTTGAATAAGCGAACAGGCTAATCTCCATTGGAATACTAAATGCGACTTTTCTACGCATGCCCTCAGTGGGATTTTGTCGACCATTGAAATCTCATTGAATACGTGACGCGGTGGCATCGAGGCGATTGCGGGCAGAGGTCGCAGTCATTCAGAGGCCCGCACTGAGCTCGGCATCGCTATGTGGACACGACGGAGGACAGCAGCCTGCGCGGCCCTGCTCACGCCACCGAAGAGTCCGCAACGACCCCCACCCGAAAGCATTCAACTCTACGCTGCAGCTGCTCCGGATCCCGCTCCGAGCCTCATCGAGCAGGAGGACGGGGCATCCACGTCGACGTCCTCGCGCGACGGTGGAACTGACAGTGACACAGACGCCGAGATCTTGATGCACTCGGTTGGAAGGGGGCCCCCGGGACCAGGGAAGGACGGCGGAGGTGCGTTAGCTCCTCGTTACTCGCGCTCGTGGACTGCAGCTAACGCCTTTTTCCAGCTCAGCGTCTCGACACGTCCCCTATGATGCGTAAAGCAGTCACCCTCGGAGTCTCGCTCGCAGCCGCAACGCAACGCACTTCAGTCTTCCAACTTCATTGTTCAGAAACCCGATAACCGGTCACCCGTATTGTCCCTTTGCTCCGCCCACGATCGCCAATGCGACCTCCGACTTCTCGTCAAACGCCGCCGCTCCCGCCCTTGCCCTCTCGCTCCTCAAGTCGATTTCGCCGGAGTTCAGGCCTGCCGCATGCAGCCTGTGGTGCGCAGCCCATGCCAGCGCTCACCGAAGCCCGCCCCCCCCCCCCCCCCCCCCCCTCAAGGCACCGAATCGCCCTAGTTCAGGACCCAGATGCGAAATTGCCGTCCAGCGTCTACATCATCGAGCCTTCGCCGCACTTCCCAGAGACCAAGCTATACGTGCGCAGTTGCACACAGCACGTGGGGAGCGCGAGAGCGGCTACGGCTTTGTATTGTACGTTCGGTCTTGCTTCGTCCTCCCGCCTATCGCTCACAAACGTCATGTAGATTTGCCAAGCTGGAGTACGCCAAGAAGTGCATACAGTCCCTTCGGCCCTACCATCATCTGCATTCTATGCTACGCTGCTCCCAAGCCGTCCTCGACGCCACATGTTGGTCTGGAGCTTGATGAGCGGCAGCGAGTCCGACGACGTGTCTCCCAAGGAGAAGACGGAGCGCCTGCCTGCATTTCAAGAGCACTCACCTGTATATCGAGGGGTACGTAGCATACTTCTTGCGCATACGCAGTTACTCGTGCGGTCGTTTCGGGTGCAGTCTACCCGGAGTCTACCTATGAGTTTGGATGAACCTGTAGCGATATCATGCCAGTTGGGTATTGCGAGAGGATGGCGTGTCTGGACTTCTGTTTGCTATTGTATCTCGCCGCAGTGTCAATGGCAGTGGCTGCTAGTGCGCGGTTCTGAGAAGTTGCAAGCTGACTGGAATTTGTGGTGTACTGGCCCTCCTAGGCGATATCGGTAATCCAATACTACAGATTTTTTTCAGTGGATGCTATTTTGTGAGATTCCTTGATCACGTGGCGGTCGGACTCGTAGACGCGGTACAGGCGAGACGCGTCCTAAGTTCTGTCGTCATCTCCTTCCCTACCTTGATTCACATTCCCATCGTTCCACACGCTGTCGACGCCCTCTGTTGATACGTGCTCTTGAGGATCGCTGTAGGCAGCGCCGCCCCCATATACCTCTACTCGTCTTCGCTGCGCCGCCACTCCACCCTTTTTCGCCGCCACTCTACCCTTTCTCGAATTCATGTCAGGATATCGTGCTAGGCGGGCTGCCGCGAAGCTTGACTTCGAGATCGCCGTCGCTGTCCAAGTCCGACGGTCACGCGGTGATGTTCGTCCAGATTCCTCACCAGAGACTTTGCAAGTGGCGTCGACGGTCGATGAAGCCAGTGTAGCACCAGTCAACAACATCTCTCACGTTGAGAACATCTTACGGAGCATCGTACTGGACCCTGCAATTCCGCTGAAGTTCAGCAATCCTCCTATGGATTCGCACTGCTCTGTACACTCGTCAGCTTTCGTCCCCTCCCTCACAGGAGCTCCAGGCAATGATCGTGTTGCGGGCTATCTCGCAGTGTTGAGCAAGCAGGAGGCCTGCTTGAAGGAAAGGACGTTCGATCCACAGTCGGACGAAGCGCTGTCGACCGAGATTCTTCTCACCCAGATTCACGAGAAGCAGGAGGAGATCAGGCAATTCATGCGTCTGATGTGGGAACGCGATCGCTTCATCATGACAGAGCGGCTCGTCGTACATACAGGTGAGTACCAAAATGCAAGGAATAGTTCTGTTCTTACTGCGATATCTTATTAGATCGCTTCTTCGTCCGTCAACGGAAACTCGCCGCGTTCTCCGACGCCTTACCATGGTACCTCCTCTTCGCTTGCATGAAGATTCTCATCAAAGACTCCGACGCCAACTGTAACTTTGTGATCTCTTGTGTGGAGAGCATCATGCGAAGCTCCAGGGCCCTACCAGGAAGCCAGGTCGACCATCTTCCACGGGCAACGTCTACGTTCCCCTCGCAGATAGGGACTATAATCGACTGGCTAGACCTCTCGCCGCCATCTACAGCGTACACCTGCTGTTCCACCTGTTACGCTGTATATCCCCCAAGCTCTCCACGCACGTCCTTGCTCTGCACGCGTTTGGCGAGACCTGACGACGAAAAGCCATGCGGTACACCTCTCTATCGCGCCGTTCGGTCTGCCAAGCCAATACGCACAATGCTGTATTACGGGATTGGAAACTGGCTCGGCGATCTGCTTTGTCGTCCAGAGATCGAGGACGCTATTGACGGTAGTCGTAGGCACGGACGCCCGTCGCCGGCACCAAACGCCTACATGCGCGATACCTGGGAGTCTCCAGCTGTACGAGATCTTCTAGACCCCCTTACTGGCAAACCCTTTATAGACTTTGACGATGACGAGTTGCACATTATCGTCCGTCTTAGCGAAGACGGCTTCCATCCCTTCGGCAAGCGACCTGGTGGCAAAAGCATATCTGTTGGTGCTGTCTTCATGGTCTGCATGAATCTCCCCGCCGCTCTTCGCGAACGCAAAGACAACGTTTGTAATCTGGCTACCATACCCGGCCCTGGATCTCCTTCTCTGGACCAGATGAACGGCCCCTTGAGCATCATCGCCGACGAGCTGCATGTTCTGGCGCAAGAAGGCGTCTTCGTCACGCGAACAAGCAGGTTCCCTTTCGGCAGAAAAGTCCGGGTCCTTCTTCTCCACACCACAGGCGACCAACCTGCCATCCGACAGCTGTGCGGATTCTCGGCCGCCACGTCCACCAACTTCTGCCCGTATTGTAAGCTCAAGTACCAGGAACGCAATAACATCGACTACAAATCCTGGACGCCACGGCTGTGGAGTAAGGAGAAAAGATATTCTACAGCTTACCGGGAGGCGAAGACGGAAAAGAAGCGCACGGAGCTCGTCGACAGCTATGGGTTGCGCTGGAGCCCGTTGCATGCGCTGCGTCACTACAATCCGATGCGCATGGCGCTGCCAGACGCGTCCCACATGATGGCTTGTATCTTCAGGCATCACATTCGTGGGATTTATGGGATGTCCACGCGTATACAGGACGATCTCAGGCTGGGTGAAGATGAGGACGAGGCGAGCTTTACGCCTTTACAGGAACTCTCCGAGGCATGGCTTGTTCTTCGTCGCGGGAACTCTGCGACACTGGATCGCCTCAGCCCCACAGCGGCACGTCGACTCTTAGCGGATATAAAGTCGCGGCAGCCCGAGACATCCAAGCCCGACAAGCCCGCCGGCCGCTCGACCAAGGGAAAGGTCATGCGCGCTCTCCGGGAATATGTTCGCCTCTTCCAATGTTTCCGAGTGTACATGCATGCTTACAACCGCTTAGAGACTCTCGCAAGGCTGGTTTGCTCTGGACCTTGACGGTCACGAGATATCTGGAAACGCAAGCCCAGGTACACTTCTGACCGCTCAAGAGGTAGGTGATTTGAAGTCTCTTGGTCCAGTGGGCGGGGCACCTTCCACCAAACTATCTGGAGCGGACATGACTCCCGACGTGGCATGGGAGTACTTCTCCAACCGCAACAAGACCGCAATCGAGAAGGATCTGGATAGATCTGCTCTTGTCGCCCTAGCACAGAGGTGTCTAGTGCCAGATCCCGCACAGCCCTTTCAAGACGCCACAGCGAAGATGCTGAAGGATATGATTCATCAGGCGGTAAGTCAATAACGTGAGGCAATATCTCTATAACTTAATGTATATGCTAGCGCATCAATGCCGATATCCTGGACGAGCAAGGCAGAGTACGCTCGAAACATGCGGGACCTCGTGCGCGACCCAATCCGAAGGCAGTAGCAGTCCTCGGAAAGGATCGCACAGCCGACCTGGCCGCCCTGATACATACGATGCAGAAGCCGTCATGGCTTCCCAAACCGACTTCAAAACCAGGCGACCCTTCGGAGGGGAGCTTGAAGTCCTCATCATTGCGTCGCCTCGCCGAGATCTGGCTCCCCGTGAGTCTCATCCGCGAGTGGGGTCCATACCCAAAAGGCAGCAGAGAACGACGTATGCTTCAGAACTACATGCATCTCATCTCTGCGTCGGTTCTGCTACACAAGAGGAGGACGCGGCAGTCGATCATACGCAGATATCATCACGAAGCGCACCGCTACCTCGAGACGCGTGCTGAGCTGTTCCCCACCTTCTCGGTGACGCCGTACGAGCACATTATGCTGCATTTCTCATGGTTCCTCGAACGCTATGGGCCGATGCAATCTTGGCAACAACTTCTCATGGAGCAACGAAATGGAGACCTTCAGAAAATTCCGACAAACTTCAAATTTGGTCAGTGAGACGAGATCCGTGTGTGCAGTCAATGCTAATTGATGTCGTTAGGCGAGTTGGAACAGACCATGTTCAATAGATTTGGTCAAGAGCAGTGCCTGCGTGTTCTTCTTGGGGAGGAACTGCCAAACATCCGACCTGAGTTCTCATCAGTCACCGACGCGTACGCCAAGCGCTTCGCGAAGGATATTCGCACCGATCTGCGTAACCACCATGTACCCGTGGATGAGCACTTCCAGATCGACGATCACCCCGCATACTGGGATGATCAAGAAGCTGCGTTCCTTTCTACCCAGTCGCGCGAGTATCGACTTCTCCGTGCGTGGATACGTGCTCGCGAGGGACTCGCTGCAGACCCTGAACGTCGCGTCCTACGGCACAAAGCCATAGTATATTTGGGCCAGAAATTCCAGGTACATGGGGCAAGAACCGAAGGTGATACGCATGTGGTCTACCGTGACGGCCGACAGCTTGCCGATGATGATGAAGAGGGACTACATTCGACTTGGACGCCTGGGCATATCCTTGACATCTTCTCACATAACCGCATATCCCACGACCACCCCGTTTGCGAGACTTTCTTCGTCGTTCAGCCCTATACAGAGCTTACTCCCCTGGATGCCCGTCGAGATATTTTCCGGGAGTTTGTCAACTGGGGTGGCCGCCTCTATTACAATAACCAGGAGCAGCTACGCGACCCCATCCTCGTCAGTGCTAGCGAGGTCGTATGTCAGCTCGTTAGCCTGCCTATGAATGTGATTGGCATTCGAGCAGAATGTCTGCTGGTTGTTCCAGTCGAAGTTTAAGGTAACGTTCAAGACGATCTTACTGCACGCCGATGACTTATACTGTGTTCTTGACAGTTCCAGCTAGGCCGCATGGCAGGGATGGCGACAGAAATGTGGTCCAAACTATGTGATTGTAGTATGTTATACACCAGTGACTCGTATGGGGAATCTGAAGTTGATAGTTGGAAGATATCGAGGGTATATTTCGTAAAGTATGTCGAAGAATGTCGATGCGCAGGGTGCCATAGCATGGTTCCAAAGCCCGGTGAAAACTTACGAGCCTTGTCCAGCTGCCACTCTCGCTTTCTTCCTTTCCCTCCCAGAATCACCAGTGGACACCCCCATGCGCTCACCTAAGCTTTCAGCATGCCCTGGTAGCTAGCCTCCACCCGACATAGGCCATCACCTCGTCTTCATCGTCCTTCGCCCCATATTCAGCTCACTGCCCTCACTCCCGCACCGCGCCGCGCTCAACACCCTCCCGCGCTGCACTCAGCTCACCGCCTTCGCTCCCGTGCCACGCTCACCGCCTCGGTCCCGCACGGACCCCCTCATCGCTCTCACCAACCTGCACCGCCATTTCCTGCCCCTTCACCGCACCGCGGCTCGCCACCCGCTCCTGCTCCCGCACCCTCATTTCACCCATCACCCTCTCCCCGCGTTCCCTACCCTCGCCTCATGCCCGCACGCATCCTCATCCCATCATCGCCACTCTCACTCGTTGCAGCCTCCTCATGCCCATCTGCACAACCTCACAGACACCTTCGGCCTCCTCTCGCCCTCTCGCCTCTCGGGCCTCCTTCCGCCTCTCGCCGCTCAATGCCCCTCTTGGCACCCCTCGGTTTTGCCCCCCTCCCTCGCCTTTGCCATAATACCCGCTTCACCCTCAAGGCGCGATGAGCGCCTTCCGCCTCCGCCTTCGACACCCTCGACCCGACGCCCTTCTCGTGGCCGAGGGACTCTCGCCTACCTGCCACCCCTCCTACGCGTGCTTCAGCGAGTGCCCCCAACACGCTCGTAGCTGACTCGCCTCAGCGCCTCCGCCCTCGGACACCCCCTCGCCTGTCTCTCGACTAAGCCCATGCCGCCCCTAGACGCGGGTCTGTAGCCTGCTCGCCTACCGCGCTCTACGTGCCGCTCGTAATCTCCGACGCTCGCAAGTAGCGTCCGCCCTCCCGCCTCCTCTCGCCACAAACGCCCGAAGCGCCCTTGCCTGTCCGACGCCTCCGGCCTTTGCCCTCTGGCCTCTCACCCACCTGCCTCCCGATACGCTCTCGCCCTCGCGCCCTCCTCTTGTCTTCGACGTCTGGCCACCGAGCAACGACCGACTTGACGCTTTCGTAACTGAGCACCTCTCGACGCACCGCTGGTAGCACCGACCATATCGGAGGCGAAGGAGGTGCGGCTGGCACAGCATAGGGGTGGGGTCCTGGACGTTAAGCGTGCGCGGTGCAGTGGCAGCATAGGTGGGTTGGTGAAGGAGCGAACGGTTGGGGAATTGAGGAGCGAACGGGTGGTGGATTGAGGAGCGGACGGGTGCTCGGTGAATAGGCGCCACACCACGCCTGCTTGAGCTCCGAATCCGCTCCTGCGTCCCTGAAGGCCTGAGCGCCGGCGCAGATCATGAGTGAGCCTTAGTGTCCTAGCCATGAAATTGAGACTCACCTGGGGGCAGCTGGGGGAGTGCTCCGGCATACTCCTTGTAGTTCTCTTCCTCTCCTCAGATACAGTGCGTGACGCCGATCGGACTCGGCTGAGGAAACGACAGTAAGGCACGGGGTGATGGGCTTGCTTCGTGTGAAGTAGGTGCCGTCGCAGAGGAAGTGCGACTGCTGACGGGAAGGATGCGTGTCGCATTTGTCGTAACTCGAAGTTGCTTCGTGAGATTTGATTGCAGACGAGAGATTAGAATTGTCGGCTGGGGATGGCGGAGGCGATGTGCATGACGGAGGGGATTGGGGGGATGCCTGAGAGGGCCGCGGGAGACGCACGGCGAAGAACAGAGGGAAGATGACTCGGCGAGTTGAGGGCGATGGCGGACGGCTTGCTAGCGCGTGTCGTGATGCCGGACGGCGCCCTTCACTGTGCTCATCGGGCAGCCATCCGCCTCAAGCTCCCTCGCCGTCGAGTGCGCTCCTTGTGCCGCTGCTAGATCCGACATGTCGTTTCGAGAGATCTCGGGCTCGCTCTTGAATTCGGAGGTAATCGCGAGTGATGACAGGTGAGAAGAGCACCGTGCGCAAGGCCGTGCGGAGAGCTCATCGAAGCAGCACGAGAGCAAGCGCAACTCGATCGATTCGCCCACGTCGCGCCCCGCCGCAGTCGGTCCTCGGTCCGAGTTGACTTCATGCAATCATTAAAAATATTCGTTTGTGCGTGCTGTTTTTTCTCTACAGCCCGTGGCGCACGAGGGAAAGCAACAAATTAGCCTTCAAATCATTGTATAGGTGCCGCTCGATGCTTTCAAGTACCTAGACTGTGACTTGACACAGGTTTGACGGTCCAGTAAGTACACTGCATATTCTGTGTGCCATAACTGGCCCGACGGCGGACTAGACAATATCCTTATTAACTAAGCATTCTCAATAAACTCATGATCATAGTCAAGCCAAGCAGAGGGAGAAGAGAGGGAAGCGGCCGCGCCCTGCGGCAGCCGTACGCCTGGTATGGGCTCAGCGGGGAACAATGGTCGGGGAACAATGGTAAGCTTATATCTGCAGACCACAACAATACTTGGAGGTATCATGAACAAGGAATCGATCGTCCTATCCGTTGACACATTCATTGGCTTGGTACCGCAAGAACAGAAATTGAGCGAGAAACTTCTACAACGATGACATGAAGTAGTATACAAACTCGGACGGGAAGCAGAGACACAGATCAGGACCCTATAGCTGATTCCGCTAAGCGACGATGCACGCTTCCGAGTCAGCAGCCTGGTAGTCATTAGCCTGATAAAATACATGAACAAGATCGCAAGACGTACGCACATCATCCTCGTCGTCAGCCTGCCACTCCGACAACTGTGTGGCCATCGCGGAAGTGAGAGATTGCACTTGCTGCCGGGCCTTCTCAGCCTCTTCATGCATACGGGACAGGTTCTGAAGGGTCATGTTCGACCGCATCACACGTTGCTGCAAGAGACGGGTGTCAGTGAGGCTGACCGTCCGAAGTCATGATCTCGTACCTCCAGCTTCGTGATATGCTCCGCCTGATTCATGTTCGTGTGCTCGAGCGAGTATACGATGCGCTGTACAATCGATGAGTGTCGACCGTAGACCCAAGTGGAAGGATTACAGACAGACAACACCATGTTGCGATCAAGCAAGCTGTCCTGGCGTTTCTGAAAGGTGAAGGAAGTGAGCGGATTCGTGAGGTGCTTCTGGTGCGTGGAATTGCACTCACTCGGAGCTCGAGGTAGTCCTCTTTCAGACGCGAAATGAGACCCTCGTAGTCTCGGACCTTCTGCGCGAGATCTGGAAGACACTGCTAAGGTAGGTTAGACTTGAGGGGTGGCGGGAGAAACAGTGCGCACCTCGCAGTTGACGGGCATACTTCCAGCTCCCTCTCCCGAGCTCTGTGCCTCCTTGAGACGCACTACCTCTTCCTGGAGCCGGAAATTGTCCCTGACCAAGTCCTCCCGACAGAGAACTTCTGGGTTTACAACCCGGACTTTGAAGGTCTTGCGCTCGTGCTCCAGCTCGTCGATGCGGGCCTGAAGGTGGTTGATGGTAGACTGAGGATCCGCGGAGACATCGAGAGACGCATGCATGCTGGTGCCATTCTTCCGCTTGCTGTCGGCCTTGACCATCGTGCGCCAGATGGGAACTTTGGCGCGGGCAGGAACCGGACGGGGACGGGCGAAGGAGTCGACGTTGCAAGAGGGGGACATGGAGTGTTCGGCTATAGTCTGAGACGGTGTGATGGTGCTAAGGTGTGGCACAGAGAGCAAAGGTGGCGGACGAGTGATGTTCGACGAGGAGCCACAGTCTTAAAAGGCAAAAACGACGTGAGGCCTAGTCTCGGTCACATAGCGCTCTCCTTTGTCTAGCAGCCGATGCCGGAGTGACCTTCGGCCGAATCAAGCAAACCGCAGGAGGGCCTTTCTTCAACGGCGGTTGTACGAATGGTATCGTTTGTGAGTACCTGGTTGGTCAAAGGCAGGTCAAACTAAAGGCATAAAATCACTGATCACAATGACTTCGGATCACAGGGCCGATTGAACGCGATTGAACGCTGTGGGGGGTACGTCAGCAGCAGCTGCAGATAACCGAGACCCGCGACATCGACGTGGACCCGACTCTCGAGAGTCCAAGTGTTTCGAATAGTCATCTTGATGAAATGCGCGGAGGGGCTGATGCGGATGCGCTCAATGAGCTCGAGCCGTGTAGTCGGAGAAGGAAAGGTCAGGAGGTCACGCGTGACGGGCCGAGATACCGATTGTTCGACAAGTGCGTCACGCGGGCCGGAAAGTCCTAAACCACCGTCGACGACTGCATCTCAAGATCGTTCCTTGGACTCTCGGGCACTCCTCACAGCTTCTGATGAATCCTGCGCTGGGGGAAAACTTTTCCCTGACTTCTGTTCCTGTAGCAAGGGTGTGGCTCTATTTCCTAACCATCTCCGTGGCACGCACCCTGGTCGCGGCCCCGGAAATGTTTTCCTCTCTTCACATTTCCTGCTCCAGGCGAGTCTTCAGGTCATACCGATATCAGGTTAGTCCAGACCATATGCACGAGTCGACGAAGACTCGAACTGCGCGCACAACGCAGAAAATCCGGTCAGTCGCTGGAAAACACCACCACGATATCCTCGCATCTAAAACTTGTCAAGAGCTCAGCTTCCATCCTGATTCTTTGATGAACAATGAGAGAAATATTTCCATGGCGGACTGGGTGCGTGGAAAGCCATACTGCAGTCAGCAGTTCTCAAAAGCCACCCATCCAGACGCACGGATATCTGTCGTTCAACGGGTCTTCCGTCTCGTCAATCGTCGCCGGTCGTTACCCTCTCTGCCTCTTCCACAAGTCTGCAGCGCGCATGCTCGCTCTGATGGATCATGGCCGCTGTGCGACTAGGGCTCGTACATGCTCGGGGCGCCAGAGTTGGCACTCATCTCACTCACTTTGCCAGACCCGCGACTCCTTGGCCCTTCTGGTACGGTCTTTCTGCATCAGATATACCTTCAGATGATGTGTGGTGTCTATGCCGGTACGTGGAATACATCACGCAACGATGGAAAACATTTCCTAAGCAAGTCCACAGCCATCTACGTACTATCCTGCGATAAACCTCCTTCTTCGGCTCGATTTTAGGGTCGATCTTGGAGAAAGGAGATCTGGTGAGGCCTACGACCTCGACGAACGCTATCGCCGGGTCAGGTTAGCACGCGTTTGTGAGGGATTCACGAGAAACCGCAGCTGAGACATGGTTTGCGTCGCCTGGATCGCCGTTGCTATTTACCATCTCCTTTCCGAAGTGCGCAGGACCCTTTGGAGTGTCATCATGTCTTCGTTGCGTGCGTGGAAACATTTTCCAACGGTTGGATCATTGATTTTGCAGGCGCTTATTGACAACTTCCGGCATCAAAGTCGACTCCACTCCTTCCGTATGCCACCTTCTTTACTCAAACGTAAATGTAAGCATATCTCTGCAGCCCGCTCATTCGACGAAGAATTCCAACGCCGACCGAGCCCGACCGTATGTCAGGTCGAAGCGAGCTGCTCGTCCCTCGGCGTCGAGAGTCGCGTTGCGCGAGAGGTCAGTCAACTAGGCACACCAGCATCACATTCAGCAGATGTCAAGAAAGTGTACAAAATTGGGTCAGATAATATGGATGGTCCGCTACCGAATGCCAGGTCCCTGCAATGTCCATGCCTGCTTACTTAAATCTCAACGCTTTCCACCTCAGAGTCAGCCTCACGAACAGGGGCTCGCAAGCTCCGCCAGTTCTCGTACGCTTCGAGAGGCTCCACTAGCTCGTACGCCTCCCAAGACTCCTCCCACTGAGCTCGATATTTCGCGTTGTCGCCGTATCCGTCTTGGCCAACAAGTCTGAGTATAACGTAGCGCCCGACGGTGAGTGTATCACCACTGACATGTCGAGCCCCTCCGACGCGTGTCAGATCCCAATCGGCGAGGACCGTCGAGTGTCGAACGTCCTTGGCGGGAACCCAGGTGTCCTTCCACTGAACGAGGAACTCGGTAGTCTGCCCTTCGCCCCTTTGCCCCACAATGCGCTCGACGAAAAACTCCCCATCGTCGGATGTGTCCACGCTTTGTGCCGCATTTCCTTTCTTGTTGCTGGACTGCTTCGTCGCATCGGCCATGCTCACGTCGTCGTCCGAAATCTCAGCCTCGAGAGACGGTTCCTCCACGCGAGCCCGTTTAGAGGAACCAGTCTTGCCAGAACCACCCTTTATGGCAGAAAGACGTTCCGACTGTCGACGAGTGGTGGTGGGCAGAGCTACATTTTTCTGAGTGGGGGTAGACGCGCGCTTACGCTTAGCACCCGTAGAAGTCGTTGTGACAGTAGGTTTTCCTTGGCCGCTTTTGGATTTCTTCGGTCGGCCCCTCGCTACCTTGGGCTTCTCAGCGGCGATCTGAGGAGCAGCGACTGATTGAGAACATTAGCACAAATGATGACATTTATTATCGAGAGCTCACGCTGTATCCGTTCGTTATTCTCACTCGAGTCATCAGACTCAGTCAACGGCGAGATCGACCGAAGACGACGACTGAAGGGGATTAGTTGTAAAAACAGGGTTCTTGTGGCAATCAAGTGACGCTTACGAAGGTTGGGAACCAGGGACGATGTCAACTGCCGGGTTTTCACCACAAAACTCGTCTTTCGAGTCGATAATGTCGCTCGGCCTATGGAATCGATTCATCGGTCGGCGATTGATGCGAATAGACGTACTCAGCGTTAGCGGAGGGCGATGTTACTCCCTCTGATTCTTGGAAGTCCGTCACTCCTTTCTCGCGGAGAGGCTCGAGCTTTTCATTCGACGGTACCTGGACCGAGTCGCATTTTTGCGGTCGCGAGGTATTTTCATTCACACTGTGCTCTTCGAGCGAGAGCGTTGTCGGTCCGCGGACTCTCTCTTTCGGAGAAATATCTGATGATTGTGGAGCGCGAGAGAGAGAGAAACTCGAAGAGACGGAGGGTATAGAAGCAAGGCTGTCCTCAGGTTGACCGGTATGCTTGTCTTCGCTGTCGGCAGTTATCGACGTTGCGCTCGGATGATTGGATTGGGTGGGAATAGATGTAGGCGAATCCATATCGACATCGACGCTAGCCGCAGAGGAGTTGTTTGGCGGCGATGAAGTCGCCGGCGACTCAGACAAGTCCTTTCTATAATCACGATATTTTAGCTAGCCAGCAATCAGAAAAGTTGGTTTTAAAACGCACGGTAAATTCCCCTTCGCTTCAGCGTCGGATGTCGACGAATCTTCACCAATGGCAGTGTCGACCATCAGTTTTTTGTCGATGGCGGAAGTAGAGCTCGGGTCCCTGGACTCATCAGTGAGGCGGAAATCGACGTGACTGGATCAACGTACGTGTAAAGTCCATTGTTGCGCTGCGCCGGCAGAGGAATGCAAGCACCAGCAGCGCTACAACATATGTGAGCAAAGATCACGACAACGGGTTTATGCTCACTCCGCTGCCGGGACAAAGGTTGGCTCTTCTTGAGACGTGAGAGTCGAAGGTGAGAGGGCTACTTCTTGGCCGGCTACCAGAGCCTGGCTTCTGGACCGTAGTTCAGCGCCCGCGTGGATGCGAAGCTGGTCCGCAAAACAGCACTCACGCGACAGCCAACTCTGCTTGCGCCGGAGAAGGACACGCGCAGACAGCGCCGTCAACCGAATTCTGAGGAAGCTTTGTAGTCGGATCCATATTGAAGTCTTGTTCGCTGCTCGTATAACACGAAGTTTACAAGCGCCGAGAGTGAACACGGAACCAAAATACGTCACATGTGATGATTGATTTTTTCGATCAGTCACACGGGCCGTGTGCCGACGGCTACTCATCACGCCGGGCGGACCTCGCCTCATTCGAGCCACCTGTACTCATTCGACTCAGACGCTGCTCAGACGACTTCGCTGTGACGATACGCGCTACGGTTTAGATACAAAAACGTTCCACTCCGATCTCAAACAGCGCGGCCCTCGCCCGTCCACTCGCCACGTCGAAGACTTTCCACTATCGTGCAGCGAGGAAATCTGTGTGTGCTTAGTGCCAGCAATCAACATAGATCGACCGTGACCACCTTCATCTCTTTGCTTTCGATCACTTTTTTGCCTGGCTATCAACGTCCACTGTGTCTGCCTTAGCTTTCCCTCGACCTGCATTCACCCGGAGCGTTTTCATAGACTCCGAGGGGCTCGCCTAGTGAAGCAATTCAGGTGTGATCCAAAGTACGCTTTCTATCGGGCGGCTTACCTCTGTTTTCAGCGTGCCAATTTGTTCTTCTTCGTCTGATACCAAGTCAATAACTTCTGCTTCAGGAGGCGGTCCGTCTTTAGGGCGCTGCAGAGCCTTTCTGGTTGCCGCATCTGTACGACTTTTCTCCATGAACAAGTACGGCCGCACATCCAGAGGTCTATGCAGCTGAAAGCGATCGGCGCTCTTTGGCTTAGCAACACCAGCCAGGGGAGAAGGCAAAGAGGACGATTTGGCATCGTCTTTGGTGTTGGGTTTTGCAGCCATGAGCGTCTGGTGCAAGTGAGTGCACGCTAGCATATGTCTTCTTCTTACACGATCATGTGACAGTTAGATTCATGACATAGTGAGATTCCCCGTTCCTACCTTTGTTTGTATCTTCCTTACTCCTGTAGCCTACGTGCGATAGAAAGAACTCCGTGATGGGGTCCGTTGCCCGCTACGCGCACGAAGTTACCTAGCATCCTTGGCTTCGAAAGGTCAGGCCGACGCACTTGCTTGCGAGATCGCGATGGAAGTCTTCAAGGCCTGCTATGAAATTGTGCTATGTAAGTCCCCGACTCTGCTACAACATTTTATTTGACAAAGGCATCGCTCAGGTTGTAGAGACGTCTTTTGGTTCCGTGCGTTGAGCAGCTCACGCTCATTGTCAAAACCGACACGAACCTATATACATCGTGCGCCTTTTGTGTGCTCGGGGTCACTCCAGTCTGCGGGCTCGACGTGGTTTGCGTCTGCGTGCTCGACATCACGTCCGTCTGCGTCCCCGGCATCGCCTCCGTCTGCGTGATTGACGCCTCCGCCTCCGTCTGCGTCTGCGTGCTCGGTTGTCGACTACTTAAAGATCCTGAGTCGGGGCCGGGGTCGACTCCTTCTTCGACGAGGGGTCGGAGTTGACGACGACTAGGGGGGGGGGGATGGACTCCTTCGAGAATGGCTGGTCGTTCGACTCCTTCGAGTTAAGGAGGTGAGTCGATTGCTTCGAGAGGCGGAGCGGGTTGTCGACTGCTTTCAGAGAGGCGGGGCGGGTTGTCGACATCGTGCCGGAGGCAGGGTGTCGTCGGTGACTCCTTCGAGCTGAAGCGGGCATTGCTCGACTCCTCCAAAGGAGGCTCGAGGCAGGCAGGAGCGGTCGATGATAACTAGGGCTGGTGTTGACTCCGCCTTCAGCCTTCAACGAGGGGCAGGGTGGTGGACTCCTAGGATAGGTTGACTCCTCCTTCGAGTGGGCGGGAGTTGACTCCTTCAAGCTGAGGCGGGAGTTTTCTCCTTCTTCTTCGGCGGCCTTTGAGGGCCAAGGCGGGTCAGCCATCTCTCCCGCTATCTCCTCCGGGACAATCGCTATGAGCAGCCCGTACCAATGCTACCATTGCCCCAACCTTGGGCAGCCGTTCGCAACGTCTGCAACTGGGCTTCTTTGCGCGCCTGATCTCACTGCGGTTGCCGGCTTCTCCGATGCCGCACTAGGCTACCCCTACACTGCCTCTCGAACGATGGCCATCAACGATTCGTGAACCACGTTACTTACAGAGTTCACGGTTTTGTAAAGAGAGTCTTACTTCTACCAGGCTACTTCACTTACTTCGAGAGCGTGCGGTGGAGGTGACGGTTCGCTCGACGCCCCCGTCACGTGCTATGCCAACTATGGACCCACAAGATCCCCCTCGACACCCATATTGAAGCCATCAAAACTGTCACCAGGAACGCAGCGGTCAAAGCAGCATTATTGAACAACAACAGTCAAGCGAGGACAACACCACCAACCACTTGGAGGCTCGATTGAGGGACGTCTGAATCGACTCGCCTCCCGCCGAGGCTCGGATCAAGCCCCTCCACGCACCACGCGAAAAGGCCGGTGGTTGTGACTGGGATTCCGAACTCACCAGCACACAGTCTGCAAGGCAAGGTTGAGAACCGGCGTAGCCGGAGCTTTCTAGTTTGCAAAAGACTGGACTTTACTTGACTTGCACTGTGCAGTGACTTATCTACAGTGACTCTCCCGGACGCGTATTGACTAGTTGATTACCTACCTCGAGTCCTCCTGTCTATGAAGATGGTCCTCCAGTAGGCAAGGACCAAGCTTAAGTACTGTGAACTTTCAAGCTTCAAGTTCTAGGGTGTGCATTGGTCAACGGGTGACCGGTGACCGGTGACCGGGCGGCCCTTTCCCATCTCGTTGAGCCGAGCCCGGTCCGCCTCGCCGCGATCACGTACTCGCCTCATTATCGTACCGTCTCAACTCCTTCTCCTCCTCTCACCTCGCATATACATCTACGGTCACGAATGAGGATGTGCTTATAAAATAGGCGTCTGTCTCTGGACCTAGGGATGAATGCCTGAGCCTGGCACTTCATGCTGATCGTGCTGCAGTATGTGACGGTCGTGACAAAGAAATGACACCCAATGACACTGACCATCTTTTTGAGGACCTGAGCTCTGTCTTTTGACTCTTGAGCCCCGGCTCATGCACATGGAGGATAGCTGGTCTTGGAAAGTAAGATGGATGGTCCGACGGGGCTCGCGCAAGAAGGCCCTGTCGCTCCGAGGCGTACATAAAAGGTTCGTCGTTACACTTGTGCGCGTATGCTCTCCGCTCACATCGCAACATGCATAGTTCACTCAAGGCCACATACACTCCCTGGAAGTCGCTATTACAGCCAACGAGGCTACCGCCCAGACTGTCCTACAGCACCACTAGCGTCCTGCCCTCGTTTCCCGTATTAGGCTGTGGGCAAGAGATGTGAGTCACATTGCTTCTCGCATGTAGTCCCACCCAAAGGGCATTCGACTAGGCGTGTATCTAACCCCTTTTGCAGTGCCAGTGCTCGCGACCGTATCGAGACGGGCTCCATGTCGGCCGATGACAGGTAAGTTTTCAGCACCCTTCCATATCCTTGTGTGGAGGATGCGCAGTGCTGATGCGAGACGTCACTAGCCTTGCCAGTAATACATCAAAGACGCTTGCTCGCGATGCATCTCAATTACCGATAAATTCGACTGATGGCGCCTCTTCTTCGTGCGCCTCTTCTTCGTCCGATGGCGCCTCTTCTTCCGACGAAGATACACGTCTGCCTATCCGCCGGGACGCTAGGAGCAGCAGCCCGCACATCAATTATGGGTGCCCCGTACGACAACGCAAACTCAACAAGCTGAACTACCGACTCATTGTCTACAAGTCCGAAGGAAATGGGCCTCTAGTAGCGCCGCAGCCGTACGATCAACCTCCGAAGGCCGGCCATATCATAATCTACGTTCACAATGTTCACGGAGGATTTCCGCAGATATGGATTTGGGAGGAGTCGGGGTGGATTAGCATTGCTGAAGGTGAACGCCGGAAGTTCGGACGTCACAAGGAGGTCTTTTGCCTGTACCTTGACGATAAAGGTCTTCCTTGTTGGGTTCGCCCTTCTTCCCAAGACCGGATGAACCGCGCGCGCTAGTTCCATAGACTACCTGAATCGCGTTCACGGAAGGCGCGTGAGTATATAATGCTACCTCGTGTACAGTGCGATGCGTACCTAAGGCGCGTACCCTCTTCAATATGAAGGTAGAGAGTTGGACGTTTCGTAAGTCGTCTTTCGGCTTCGTTCTTCGACGGGAAAATATGAACAAGAATGGAGCCGCCCTGCAACTTTGTATAGTAATATGCTACTGTCTGCGCGCGCTACTACGACAGTTTCCGGCCATGTCCAAGATATCCAAGATAGGCTGCGAGACCACACACAAAGCCTAGTGGTATCGACGTCGGGAATATCGAACTTCTGGGCCCTTTGCAGTCCCCCATTGTCGCTCGCCGCGCTTCCCTCTTGAAGATTTGGTAGACTTGTTCTTAGATACGGTCAGGATACGGTCTAATGCACTCTAATTTCTGACCAGCGAAATTGGCCCTGGAAGCTTGCGAAGATTCAGAGCCAGGCCGGGCTCACGGCAGTTGCCGGCCAGATATCAACAGCGCTGGGCGCTCTCTTTTCCATCATGTCATGAGACGTCTGCATCTTCCGCCCAACACTGCCAGGACTTATAAGCGGGTGCTGGCTTCCGTTGCGAGCTCTCATCTTGCGCGTACAATGCCCTTCCTCTTCCCTCCCTAAATCATACACAAATATTCAAAAGCGCGCAGCTACTGATTTGGAGGATGAGGCGGCGCGGGAAGCATCGTCTTTGCAGGTGCGCCCCTACGCTCAGCCCGCCAGCACAGCACTAACAAAGCAGAATATAACATTCGGGGACTATGCGCTCACGTGCAGGGGACCGCGCAAGAGAGGGCGTACGGGAGATGTGGCAGGGTGAAGGGCGGCGTGGGCAGGGCGCTCTGCAACCTCGCCCTCGTGAGATGGTCTGGCGATCAGGTCTGTGTGGTGAGGGTACACTGTGCGAGGGGCAATGGAAAACTCGGTGCGGCAGGGGTTGTGAAGCGCAGCGCATTCGTGGTGAATATGCCTCGCCTCGCTCATACCCTTGCTCGGCCGCGTTCTTCTCAAAGCCCCGGTACGTCACGGCGTAGCCCCCGCACAGCTCGATGCTGCCTAGCCGTCGTGCGTGTCGACGCGTGCATGTGCGTCCCCTCCTGTGGTCCGCATCGCTCGCTGACCAGATCGTAGAAATGTCTCGTGCCTTCTGTCGTTGCCGACGGCTGGCACGTTACCGTTCCTCGCAACGCCTCAGAAGGTTGCAAATGCACAGACCTCGCCAAAGAAGCAGAGGAAGTTGAGACCGCCCCGTCGGCCACTCGCAAGACCGTCAACGAGCTCGCCGAAGCGTTCGACAAGCCACGCAAGATAGGCATCGGCCGTGCGCGACTGCTGCAGCCCTCGCGTTCGATCACCAACCTCATCTGCCCCTCCACGCCCTTCAAAGCTTCATCCCCAACCGCAATCACTGGCCCAAAACCATTCGCGATGCCTCAACCCTCGCTCGCTACACCCGCAGCATCACCGTCTAGCCCTTACCCCAACCAGCGGCGACGACCGCTATGACGCCCTCCGCCGCAAGCCCGAAGGCTTCCGATCCGCCACCGGCCGACATGGACGCCGAGCGCACGACAGATCATCGTCATCGCGCTCGCCACCACGCGTGATGCGCTCTTCGCCGGCTCCCGCACACTCGTCCCACAATATGTACTCGCGGACGGGTAGTACCGGTGCAATCGCGAGTTTTACGACGAGTTGCATGCGGGGCGATCTCGAATGCATGCTGGGGGAGGCCGGAACGCGTACGCGGCGCTTGCGGCGCAGGCAACGCGGCAGGAACAGCCGTGCAGTTCGCTGCGCTGGATATGCTACTCTGTAATGCCCACGTCAGTCGCTATAGTGGCACGCGCACGACTCGCGGATACGCTGCGATGAAGAAGGCCGGCAACCATCACGGCGACGGATCTCTTGCCCTGCCGCGGCACCCTCTATCAATGGACAATTCTGCGCTCACGTACCCGTCGCGGACGTCGGCGACGCTGATTCCGGCGACCTTGTTTCTCGGGTTATTCGCGGGCGACAGGAATGGGTTTGACGAAGGGCTGATGCGCGAGAGGCACAAATACGGTGGCATGATGGGCGACAAGCACCAGCCCGGGGGTATGATGGGGGAGAAGCACAGCGGCGGACTTACTTGGGGAGAGATCACGGCGCCTGCAGTGCCCTGATCCAAGTCCTGCGCTTGTAGGCCACACCGGTCCGAGCGGCGCTGGCCCACCATCAGCGTGTGCGGCGTGCCGAACCTTTGCGCGTACAGTGTCGTCTGGCAAGGTGAGCGGATCATGTTTGTGCATGTACTCAACGCTGACCTCGCAGTATACATGAGTGTTGACGGCAGATCTTCACGAAGCGCGCGAGCAGGTTCACAGCCTCGAGCTGCAGCTTGAGACAGAAGGAAGCAGTGGCCGATTGCGCTGCTGGAGGGGCAGGGCGCGAAGGCGGGTGGCGGACGCGATGTGACGTCTGCACGCGAGGGCAATGGACGCGTACAGCAAGGAATACATAGCAGTAGTATATACAACTTGTTATATATAGCAATGAGCGATTTGACTTGCAAGACGGAGAGAACGAACATGAGCTGGGAGACGCGAGCGCGTGAGCGAGTGAGCTCCCAGAAGCGCGCGAGGGCAAATGTGCGGCCGGCAATGGAGAGCAGCTATCATATATCAAGAACGAAATAGAGCTATAACGAAGGCAGAAGAGAACAGAGGAGGGACGAGGGAGTCGACCGCATGGAGATCCTTAGGCCCACTCGCATGTACAAATGCATCTGCTTAGTAACTATTGAATATTGACGTTTTCCTTTGTCTACTAGTCGACTTCGAGGGAAACCAATTGATTTGATACGTTATAAGATACATGGCTACTATTACTTATACTCTAGCGGTTGTGTCCTCGCGGTGAACGAGGCGTGTCGTCGTCACCTTTGTACCATCATGGTACATCATCTCCCCAGTCGCCCTCCACCCGACGTAGGCTGTGCGCAGCCACGAAAGCGCGCGAGTCGACGATGATTAGTTTGCGGACGCCTTCTTGATGTATGCGCGAGGTCGGCAGCTTGTTGTTCGACGTCTCGTCGACGTCACGTCGGGATGTCCGCTGACGCGTGAGTCAACGGTAGGTGTATCGCCTGCAGCACGGCCGTCCGTAGTTGTCGATAGCAGGGACTACATGTCTTCGGTGCATGTCAAGGCTGACACACGATGCAGGCGAGGTCAGTCGTGCGGGAAAGACTCTCAGCTCAAAGGCGATCCGCTGTAACTCAAACAGTGAGCACGTACCTCAAACTCCCTCACGCAGATGGCGCCGCCTTCAGTTGCCGCTTTGCTGCAATGCACTCTACTGATGGACGTCGACGCCTCTCGTCATCTGAGTCCACTCCTGCTTGACGACGCCCTCGCTCGACGTCGCAACATCCCATCTTGAAGTCGTAGGTGGCGGCGCACCCCACGAAAGTGTTAGCGTCTAGTACATGATCATCAGCAATTAATGCGACACACACCAAGTCAGTACGAGCGCGTGTTTTCAACTCGACGCACGACGTGCACATCTCGGCGGCGCTGCACCCTAGTGAGACCCAGCCAGCATCCGATAGGGGTCGCCAAGATTCTCGCGAACGCCCGCATCGTCCCGCGCAATTTTGGATCGATTGTGCATCTTGAGGTCCGGAGGGCCGTCAATATACACGGACGCGAATTAGATGATGAGTCTCAGACGCCCACCTCAATGCCAGTTCCTGATCATGCGTCGACGCGTTCGCGACATCGTTGTCGATCTCGTCGGCGTAAGTCCCTGTCGAGGAGGTGTCAATGTGAAGATACGTCAAAGAAGGTTGACACTGCCTTGAGTCCAGCTCGTCGAAAGCGCCATCGAGCCTTGCTGAAGTCGCCGGAGCAGCGTGTTCAGGTTGCGAGTAGGCGGCGGCAGCCGCTGCCCAGAACACTGAGTCAACTCTGGATGTACATTGCCTCGAGTGACGCGCTACGCTGAGAAGGGAGACGCTAGACGCGCTCGACGTGGAAGGCAGTAATCGATGACGCGAGTAGCTGGTAGTGGTATTCATGCGAAGCGTTTAGCCCAACGTCGAAGACGACCCGGTGGCGATGACTATGGGGTTATGGTGGTCGTACAAGATTTAGCGTTGTAGGGGACAAGCTGTGCATTGATATCAGTAGATATTTGTATCGCGCTTAGATGGAAAAGACTTCGCCTAATAAGCATTCCGCGTGTGATCGTAGATGCATAACCAACCTCTCAGAGGTACGACACATACCTGGCATCAGACAATAGCGCCGTTCGAGGGGCAGTCACCGCCGTTACGCGCCATTTGGGGGTGGATGTACTGTAAGGCAGGGCTGGCATGCCCATAGCTTGACGCCGAAAACGATGGCCCGGCGAGGCGAAGGCAAATCCCCAGACAGGTGCAGCCGAGTTCTGATACGACGAGGGAAGCGCCTGAGGGGATTGAGTAGACTGCAAGTTGACAGGGGCGGAGGATGGAAGGGACGGGAGGGTCGGGAGGGAGGACGCAGGTTGGAGGGGTTCGTGGCGCGGCTGGGTTCAGGTCAGATCGAGCGATGTCTGCACTGTTTTATACACGCACCTGCTCATGGTGCCCGGGCTCCTGTACGCTGTATGGCGCGCTGCACGCGTGAGTCGCCTGCCACCTTGTGCGGGTGGTTGCTCGGCCAGTCCTTGCGCGCGGGAATGAGGATCTTCGTGAGAGGTGACAAGTGATCAGCTCGTCCGCACCGGTCACTGATTCGGTCACGGTTTGCGTGCGGCTTCTTATCCTCCGCCAGCATCTGCACTCCGTTGCTTGCGCCGCATATCTTTTGCTTCCTCTTATCACAGCTTCATTGCTACGCTATGCGCTATACAAAATTTGACTTCATTTACTCTGGCACAGCACCCCTTGAGGGAGGGTTTTGAACGGTTCATGTGCTATGACCAACCCCTTTGGTGGCATACCATGGCAGCTATATCCTGAACGTTGTCGTCGTTTGCTCACGTTGTCGTCGTTTGCTCACTTGTGCTTTGCCCCCCATGTCTGCGCCACCGATATCAGGCGAGGGCGCGCAGCCCCGGGAACACGCCAAGATTCGGTATGCGTTTAGTTCTCGATGGAACAGCACAACTACAACTGGACGATACGGTCATCATGATGAGCATGTGGGCTATAGGCAACAGCAACGAGAGGCCATCCTTGATGCACGACGCGGGGGATATATCACTAGCGAGCAAGATGTCGACCAGGATGAACTGCAGCTAGACTTCTCTGCGGCTGCATCAGGGTCGACGCTGCGCGTTCATGCACCTCAGCCGCCGCCACTGTATTTTCCTCAGGCACTGCGCCCTAGTGACGCACACCTTCAGTCTGTGCTGAACGGTACGTGGACCTGCCAGATCTTCTACACATCTCTCATCAGGCGCAGGAGATCGTAGTCCCGTTGAGGACCAATCTTTAGCCTTGGAAATGCTGCCCTTCAGGTCCCCTCCCACTCCCATATCCTCCGATATCCTCCATTATCCGACGACGCTGCAAGACATAGCTTCTTTCCATCCTCCCCCCACGCCCGCGCTGTGCTTCGAGCGCAACTCACCGACTGAACTTCCGGATATGCCGCCCTTCAGGACCCCTCTCACTCCGTCCTTGACCAGCGAGTCGGTGCATCAGATGACGGAGCAGGATATGCCACCGTTACGTCCGCTCTCATCATCTACGCAGAAGCTTAGCTCGGCGTGCGATCGTCTGGAGATGCCACCCTTCAAAACGCCGCCGACCCCTTCTTATATAGATCCGCAGGATATGCCACCCTTTCGCCCTCCGCCGACTCCAATGCAAGAGCTTGGGTCCAGCACCTCCGCGATTCTGTTGCTCCGACCACAACCGACGTCCTATGGCTCAGTTTCTTCTGCGGAAATCAGCGGTATGCCACCATTTCGACCTCCACCGACTCCCACGCAGGGGTCTTGCGTGACGAACACTTTCCCTGCTTTCAACCCACCGCCAACTCCTGCGCCGGCTGTTGGTCCTATGTCTCTGCAGGAGATGCTGCCCTTTCGCTCTCCGCCGACTCCTACACTGACTATGGCGTTTAATCAAGCTCTGTCGCAATCTCAATCGAGATACATTTCCTTGACCAATAACGACATTACGACCCCTCCATCCTTTCTTTCGTACGCTTCCGGTCCAGAGCCTTCTCATATGGTTGATCCTGGTGCTCTCCCTGCCTTAGGCATGCAAAATCATGCACAGCCTGCAGCGTACACATTTCCGAACACTCACTCGGGCTATCAAAGAGGTATAGAAGAGGACGCGGGTGCCATGGCCGACGACGAAGACGACGAAGATGTTGAGATGGCGGATGCAACGATGGAAGATGCAACTTCGGGGCCGGCTTGGGATCGCGATGGAGTGAGTCAGAGGGCGGGGAAGAGGTTCAAGGTTGGCCAGTGGCAGGGAGGAAGGTATGGAGCTGGAGGAGGGGCCAGCAGCAACGGTGACAATGGGGGCAGAGGAGCGGGGCACGCGGACGCTGGAGATCCTAATAAAGAGCATACATTCAAGGTGCGCTGCCATATCTACGTCTCCTGTCATGATCTAACGCCATATAGGCCTTGCTACGGCGGCTTCAAAAAGCTCCTGACGTACGTGTATCCTTCGGCGTTGCTTCCTTATCGGCTTTACTAAAGCAATCGTAGAACATACCCGTCACGAAAGGGGACTTTCTTATGTTCCTGGAGTCGCTTCAAGTTCAGTTGCAACGACAGATTCGCGACCGTAGCCCTTCTCCTTCCCCACGCAAGAAGGCAAACGAGAAGACGCGCGCTGTGCAACATCGGTCAGAGGAAGATACCTTACTGGCGGTAAGCCATTGACGATGGCCGTTTCCACCCTGAAAGTATTCATATCATTGCAGGAATTTGTGCGGGCGTTGACACGCAACTGCATGGGAAGATCAAGCACGGACCCGCTCCAGAATCGACATCTTCCCAACCCCGACGATCTCAAGTACTTCCTACGCACTGAAGATGTGACTAGGGGGCCCAATATTGATCAGCTCAAGATTGACATTGGGTGCGGGGGCGTCGCGAGCAAATGGAACAAGCGTGCGGCCACACTTTTTGTGGCAAAATTCTCTTCGATATATAACACGGATGAAGTACGCTGGCAGGACCAGCAAGTGCATCGGGCTTTCATGAGCCATCTCAAGGGCTTGAGAAAGAAAATGCAACACGACTTCAAAGCTGTTACTGACCCAACCTACGATGGCGGCGCTCAAGCTCGCCTGAAAAGGCGTAAAGCCCGAAACTATAACGTGCGCCACTCTCATATGATCGTTGACACCAGATTGATATTTAATCAGGAGTACCATCGTCGGATGAAGGGTTGGAAGTTATTTGAAGCCGACGACGCCGTTCAACCCCATATCGAGCTTTGGGCCAAAGAACATTGGGAGGGTTTCATCAGTGACTCGTGGTCCGACGGCGAAGATTCAGAACCGGAGATGTACTATCGAAGGGTCCGGCCCTTCCACCGAAATCCCGATCTCGACGCGTACTTCCGGCTTCCAGCGCTGCTACAGCTATCCACACACTTTCAGGAGGGAGGGCGCAAGACAGTCGGGCAGATGCCACATATGCGGGACTGCAACGACAATCCGAAAGTCGTCCATCGAGAGCGCGTTCCTCCTGGCCTTCCCAGGAATTTCTACAATCCGGAATATCTAGATGGCCTGGATGTGGCTCAGAGGCGAGCGCTGAACGTGCAACCAGTGATGGATATCAAGCTTCCGGCCTATATCCTTCGGTGCGGAGTTATTTCTTCAGTCTATAGGACCACCGACATGACCTTTCTGCTTTCAGATTTGCCTCCAGGTATGAATCAATACGGAGTCTGAGAGATGTACCCGAGAGAAAGAACACGAAGATCGCAACTTCGCTGCTTCACCTTGGCGACCCTGAGGAGTTGGCTGATATACAAGGTGTGCTTTTACGACCGTTCTTCGTTAACCTGGCTCTCAGCAGTTTTACTTCCAGACGGACCTTTATGGACCTAGAGCGACGGACCGGGAGTTCGGATGGACGGGCTGCACTGGCCCATTGTAGCCTAACTCGGAATTTCTAATATCTGTAGGCAGAGCTATGATAACCCTTGCATGACTCCGCTGAGATTGAGTTCAAGCTGAATTGTTGAAGGACCGCCATTCTACATACGCTAGCCCACGCGCCGTGCCCCTAGCTACTGCGCCCTCCAGTCCACGTACCGGACAGGACCAGCGCTACCTCGTCTATCGCCAACGGCGGCGTATTCTTCTCCCACCTCTGGGGCCATGGAAAGAAATGTTGAAGCAGAGGAGGGCGGCGACGAGCAGAATAAGGTGGGGCTGTCCAGGACTAAGCCTAGGTCGAGTGCGCGTTTCGACACCGCCGACTCGCCTGTTCATTGTCGCCGCCGCCACCATCACCTACCCCACCTTCCACTTCTCTCTGCCCCGATCTTCGGCCCTCCACCCGCCTTCCCGTCCCACACAACCTCCGCCTGGTCTCGAGGGTGACCAGAACACATGAGCAGCAGGCGGTGCTTTTGACATAAGTTCGACGCGACAACAGGGACATTTACTGTGTCGTCGCATCGTGCTAGGGGAGGGGTGCGGCAGCGGCGAGCGCCTTTGAGCCCGAACTCGTCGAGTTTCCACCAGCGACGAGACGCCCAGGCGTCGGCAGGACGAATTTAAGGGCAGGGCTATCGAGCGAGGGCATCCTCCCTGCGACGAGATGGAGCCTCGCCTTGACAACAACCTGCCGCGAACGCTCCTCCCGCTGTGTCACTCGCCCAAAGTGAACGAAATGCGACGGGACGATGCCGTCGTCGCGCCGCGGGCGAAGCGGACTGAGCTAGAGATGGGAAGACAGCGCCTGGAGAAGGTAGGAGGGGAGAGACATCTGCTGTAGGTACGAAGATGGCATTTTGCTCACAATACTTGTCTTTCTGTCAATATCTGGGCATTTGGTACTTGAGTTGTCCTCCCCTCGATCCTTCGCTCATTTGCATTGCGGATATTTCGCTCTAGTCCACATTTTATACAATACAAGCTTGTATGTTGTTTGCAAGATGATGCAGTAAGTAGTCCGACCAAAATCAGGATATCGATGCATGTATCAACAACGGCCAAAAGAATATCGATATCATGCCTGGCGCAGTAAAATAATTCGAGCTGATGAATGAGCTGACACGTATACTAAGCGGGCTTCACCACCAGGAGCAATACCACAAGGAACAAGATTTAATTAGCATCGCCAGATCCGCTGCCAAACCCATTGTCAGAGGCTACACCCCACCCGTTGGTGTTGATGCTCCCCCACGTCGAGTCTGGAACGTTGTCCCATTGACCGTTCGAACCATACCACTCAGACCATGTCATCGCACGACACCTACGGCAGTCCTCGCTATGCCGCAAAGTCACGGGCCCAGTCAAAGAGGCAAGAAGTGCCGTCTCTGGAGGGTCGTGGCGCCAGCATCCAGATACGCCGATGACCACTGAAGTGAGGGATTCTCCCGCAGGCGGATGGTGAATGCGATTGTGGAGAGCCTGGTGCATCTCGTGAATACACTGCGCGTTGACGGCCCATGTCTGTATGCTGAGGTCCAGCACGGAGAGACGAGGAAGTCGACCGCGGGCGAGCGCGGATAGGAAAAACCTATCAATGGGGGCCTCGTCCTGCAGGTGGTCATCTGGCAGGTCTGCCATCACTAGCGCCTTCAGACCTTCCAGGTCCAGTAGAGTACGCGCCTGAACGGGAGTCAGGCGGATGCCCAATGTCAAGGAGGTCACGGAGGCTGGTGGTAGCGCCCATGTGTTGCCGTTGTCGCCGCACGCGGGCCAGATGGCGAGATCTCGCACAGATGTGCCTGCGAGGGCGACAAATACCTCGGGCAGATGACTCCTCAATATACAAAGAATGACCTTCTCCAGGTGTTGAAGGTCGAGAGGAGTGTCCGGGGCAGGGACTGAGACATGGGGGGCACCGTGAGGCTCCTCGAGATGGAGAAAGCGAAGGTGGGGGCAAGCACGAACGACTTCGAACACATTCGAGAGGTGGTGCTGTGCGACAATACTGAGGTTGGTAACAGATTCGGCGGAGGGTATAGAGGCCTGGAGAATCGAACGCGAGATGATGTTGACGCACATCAGGGTGGGGATCTGGATGGACTCGAAGAAGGTGTTGTCCGGGTACTGCTGTGTGATTCCGCCGATGTTGTCGGCGCCATCTGCAGCTATGTGGACAGGCTCCCCAACGATAACTTCTAGCGCTCTGAGGACCGGCAGGGCGCAGTAGGACGGCTGAGGGAAGGGATGCATCGGCACGCGGTCGACGCGCAACCGTACGAAGCGATGGGCGTGTACAAAGAGTATGTGCACGAACGCAAGCGTCACGGCCTTTACAGCATGAAGAGTGGGTTGGGAGAGCGACTGAAGCATACGGAGGTAGATGGTCACATACAATGGTCCCCGGCCGCCTCCCCGTTCTAGGTAGTCGGCTAGCCTCTCGATCTGCCCGTCTGGAAGGTTTCCGTCGTCGGGAACACCGACAACAACGTGCTCGCCTCTAGACGCGAGTTGCCCATAACGTGTGTTGCGCCATGTACGGCAGACGCCGCTGACCATCCGCGCCGGAGCTTGCGCCCTGCTGCCAGCAGGCCACTCCAGCCAGCTAGATTCCGCACCTGTAAAGCCATCGAGGTATTCGAATATGTTCAGGAGAAGTTCTCCCGTATGGAGTACTTGCGACGCCATGGCTTGACTGAGGAAGTTGAGACGGATCGCACGCGGCCGGCGCGCACTTGTGGTGTCACGTCCTCGTCACGTCACGACGCGATCGGCGAGCGGTTCTCCGCCTTTGTCTCTTGCTTGCTTCTCCCACCACTATGTCCTTGCAAGACATCTTCTCGCCTGCCTCTCCAATTCCTCTCGGAACTCTGCTACCAAGAATTATCGCTATCTCGCATTCTAGCGAGTACATCATATTAGCCGACGACAATTATATTCAGGTAGTGGTCCGAGCGAAGAACTCCAGATACCCTGCCATCGACGTGCGCGACAGAGGCGGTCTACGCTGCATCAAGTGGTCTCCCGTTGGACATGAGTTTCTCTGCGCCTTCGACACAGGCGAAATACTGGTTTACCGAATAGATAAAGAGCGGGAGGTGCGTGGACGGTCGTCGATGTAACATGAAGTTGCTTAACCATATTCAAGCGGTATGCCTACTCCATCATGCACGGGAAGAAGGGCATTTGTGACGGCGCCATAAGCCACGATGGCCGTCGCCTCGCGGTTGCCAGTGATGACAGGGTTATGATTTGGACCTTTGTCCAAGGCAAGATTCCCTGCGAAGGCGAGTTTCTCCGTCCATCCTACCTAACAGTCGCAAGCTGAGTCTGCCTTAACAAAGACTCATGGGTCCTGGACGTTGAGGATCTCTACGTCGATGCGAATCGACTGCCCGACTGTCCTTGGGAGGGCCGCGGTCAGCCACTGCGCGTGTGGTGGCCCCAGTGGACGTCCGAAGAAATATTTGTTGCTTATACTGATCGTGGCATTTGGTGAGTCTCAACAATGCGAAAATGCAGGACGCAGCTAAATATGGCTGCAGCCTCTTCGGTACCAGTGGCGGTCCATCGGGCTACGTTAAGCGCTTCATACCGACCTTCACTTCCGATCGCGGGTAAGCCAGTCCAGTACCATCAGACGACTATGACGTTGACCACCTTCAGGACCTCGATGGACCTGTATACCGCTGATACAACAGTCCTGTTAGCGCGTGTCTGCCCTGGTAGCATTGAGATTATTGAGCTAGACACGACGGTGGTCCTGCATCGCTTCTCATCCCCGTCAATCAATTCAGCCTCTACGACCACCATCTTTGCCCCCGGAAGTGGTTTTTTGCTGTCCGCCACCCATGGCAACGTTACATGTATATCTTACTCAGGAGGCAAAGCGCAGTGTCATCAGTTGCTAGACGAGGCACTGCCCGAAGTTACATCCATCATCACGGTAAGCTCATACACCTCCATCCAAACATGCCACGTTCCACTCCTTCGATACCTTTGGTGCTCCGTTGCCACCCGGGATCTGATACTTCTTTATTCAGGCATCCGCAGACGTAGCTCTGGTTGCTCCCATCAGGGGTAATGTACTGATGTGGACGAATGTCGTAGAGGCTGCGCTGTCGGACCGTTCCCGTGCTATTACTCTACGGGAATATGTGGGCTACAGTATCTCCTTCCTTGGCGGCCTCTTTATATTCATTGCCATTTGTGTACTCATAAACGAGGTCTTGCATTAGCTTTTGTAACGTAACAAGCATGATCATATTCACTTTCCTGAACATAGACAGGAGTCAGCCACACGATGGAACTCCGTGACGATGACGACCGAGTTTATCCGTTGGTATCTCCCTAACTTGGAGCGTTTACACAACGCCAAATGCCCGTGGGCGGCGGAAACGCATCTCTATGGGCGTTATACTGTCCGGAAATTCAGAACCTCGTGTCACTGAGTCGAAGCACGAAAAACATGGTAGCCAGACACGGATAAATAAAGACAATAGCGCTGAAGTCGACGCGTGTGACGCTGTGTGACGATGATGCAACTTCGTGATCCGAGGCGTGATCTCGGCGGTGACCGCGCTGGACTCCCACGGTTCAACTTCCAGCGGCGGGTCGGACGCTAGGTGCGCCATAGGAGCAAGCAAACCGAGGAACTGACAGGATCAGTGTATTGACGTAGTATAAGTCTAGTGAATGACTTCGGCAGTGCTAATCCTCGCCTCATGGGGGGCTTCAGGCGAAGGTCCTCAAGGTCAAGTTCCAAAGACGAGACGGCAGGGACCGGTGAATGCCAAGGCTTGGCCGGCGAGCCCCTCAAGTGCATCCTATGGCAAGACGCGTGCCAGCATAAAAACATAACAGACTGAGTCTCACAGCCGGGTGAAGGCCAGGACACTGGGCAGGACCAAGGCGTTTCTCTGTCGCCTGCGGCGGTCGACGTCGCGCGACGTACTTAACGAAGACCGGTTCGTCGAGGAGACGGCCTGCGGTGACGCCTAAACTCAGCGATAGCCTATAGGCTGTGCCACGCATAGCGTTCCAAGGAAAGCGCGCGCAGGCTTCGACTTGGACACACGGAAGTTAACTCGAATTGTGACGCGATGTCACCAGATGCCAGATGATGGGCCGGGTCCGAGGATGCGGAGCGAAGACGGTGCAGAAGACTACACCTTGCCGGTGTTGTCGGACCCAGGCGCTACATTTTCTCCCATCTTCAACAGTGTTGCACGCACATGCAGGTTCATGAAGAAGGCCCGAGAGACACATTTATCCCTTGCGGAATGACGACGGCCGGATGAAGTCAGGCCTAGAGTCGAGACTCGACAGCACACGTTCGACATAAGCCGGCAAAGTCTAACCTACCAAACAGACACTTCACTCATCCTTCACCTCAGAACATCAATAACCACGATCGTGAACCTCCGGGCACGTCCCCCGCCGTTGTCGCCGAAAATCGAACCGGGGGAGTTCAGCGCGGTCACCGCCGAGATCACGCCTCGGATCACGAGGTTGCATCAGATTCATCGTCACACAGCGTCACACGCGTCGACTTCAGTCCAGCGCTACCGTCTTTGTTGATCCGAGTCTGGCTACCATGTTTTTCGACAGTATAACGCCCATGACTTCGGTAGGGTATAAATTTTACCTCCCCCCCCCTCTGCGGATGGTTTTGCTGTGGGTGATAACCTGCCTCCAAGGGACCGTATCCACACTACCCATGCTGTACGTCCCCTTCTCTTTGTCCCTCACATACCCCATCCTTCCCTTCTCTTTGCTTTGCCGACGAGTCGCATTCCACTTTGCTTTCCCTCCGATCTATTGCGTCCTTCCCTTCGGTCCCCCTCCTCGTTTGCTGTTCCATGCCTGACCCCTTCCATTTCGCATCCAAAATCTTCCTGCTTCATCTCATACGTCCTTTTCTATCGCTTGCTTGCTCATCGCCCCAATCAGTTTCATCTTCTGATACCATTCATCGTTGATGGTCCGACCGCGGTCACCGACCTCCACACCACTAGGACCATCAGCAGGCGCCATGCGCAGAACATACTTTTAGTGGCAACTAGTAAGTGGCCCTAGGGCATATACGAGACCTGCGTAATGGGTCACAAAAAACCTTGTGAAGGCCTTTGAGCACAACATGACTTTATTCAATGCATTCGAATATAAGAAACAGACTAAGTACTGGCAAAGCCTTCCCCTGACAACAGGTAACCTCTACTAGAAGTCTACGTTACCGTCATGTGCGCCAGTCGGAGGGGAGGGGCGATGCAACTCGCCCATCGCCGACTCATGTGCACCCGCCGCCCATCGCCGAGTCGCCCATCACTGAGTCGCCTGCCGTGTCGCGCGCCGAGTCGCCCGTCGAACAGCCCGTTCGAGAGCCCGCCTCGAAGAGCCCGTCGAGTCGACAGTCGTGTCGTTGCCAGGTCGTTGCCCGCCGAGTCGCTCACCCGTCAAGTCGCTCCACCCTCGCCGTGTTGTGCGCCGCCGTCGTGTCAACGAGTCGCCCTTCGTGTCGCCCGCCGTGGGCGCCCGTTCGTATCGACAATTGTGTTGCCTGCCGAGTCGCCGAGCTGCGCGCCCGCCGAGTGCGCCCGCCGAGGCGCCGAGTCTCCTCTTGTCGAGTCGATCACCCGTTGCCCGTCGAATTGTGTCACCCGCCGACTCGAGCTGGCGTCACCCGTCGCCTGCCTCCTCGCCTGTCGCTCAAGTAGCACGCGACTGCCTGGCGCGTCACCAATTCCGCTTTTGAAGCGCGCTCTCCTACCTGTAGCGCGCGGGCATCCACATGTCCGTGCCCTAGCTAGAACATCAGTGAGGAGGAAATACCGTGAACAAAAAAAAAACTCACAAAGAGAGTGGTGGCGCTGCGCGCCGCCTCGATGCGTGGCCTTCGGCCATGGTCAGCCGGCGCACCGTGCTCGGAAATCGGTGATAATTCCCCTGTCGCGTTGCATGGCGCACGCCCGCAACGCCTCGGGGGTACGTGGAGGTCGTATCTATATACCCCCGATGAAAAGACCTGGGGTTCGGTGCACGTGTATCAGTGGAGATTGGACAAACGAGCGGGTGCCGCTCCACCTCGAGCGCCTCCTCCTGGCGTGCTCCCTGGCCTGCCAGTCCCCCACGAGCGCAATTAGCTTGCGACGAGATGGGTCATCAGCGTGCGAGATGTGCCACCATCGGCGGCCTGCGAAGAGGCGAGATGGGCGCCATCCTCGGCGGCGTACGACGAGATGGGCGCCATCCACGAGCGCCTCCTCCTGGCGTGCTCCTCCTTTCGAGCGCCTCTGGCTGCGAAGGGGCGAGGTGGGCGCCATCCGAGGCCTGCGACGAGATGGGTGCCATCCGAGGTGTGGTGATGAGATGGGTCTCCTCCTGGCGGTGCTCCCACCGAGCGCCATCAGCGGCGTGCTCCTCATGCGCCATCGACCTGGCGTGCTCCTCCCGTCTCGCCCCTGCTCGCTCTCGAGCGTCTCGTCGTCCTTTCGAGCACCTCTGCTTGCGACGAGATGGGCCATTTGAGGCGTGCTCCTGGCGTGCTCGTCGTCCTACCGAGCGCCTCCTCGGCGGCGTGCGACGAGCGGGGCGCCTCCCCGGCCTGCGACGAGATGCGCCTCCTCCAGCGGCCCGCTCTCCCGCGTCATCCGAGGCGTGTTCCTCTCGCTCTCGACCTCCTCCCCCGTCTCCTCTCGCTCCACGCCGCCTCCCGTCTCGCCCCTGCTCGCTCTCGAGCGCCTCCTGGCGTGCTCGCCTCCTCCAGCGACGAGATGGGTCTCCTCGGTGTGCTCCTCCTGTCTCGCCCCTGCTCGCTCTCGAGCGTCTCGTCGTCCTACCGAGCGCCATCCGAGGCGTACGACGAGATGGGCGATCCTCGACGTGCTCCTCTCGATCGCCATCCACGAGCGCCTCCTCCTGCGACGATCGGATGGGCGCCATCCTAGGCCTGCGACGAGATGGGTCCCCTCGGCCTGCTCCACGAGCGCCTACTCCAGCGCCTCTCGAGCACCTCCCGTCTCGCCCGCTCCTCTCTACCCGCTTCTCTCGAGCACCTCCGCCTCCTCTCGCCCCCGATCCACTCTCCACTCGCTCTCGAGCGCCTTCGGCGTGCGCCGCCTCCTGGCGTGCTCCTCCTCCTGGCGTGCTCCTGCCGAGATGGGCGCCTACCGAGCGCCTCCTCGGCGGTCTCCTCGGCCCGCTCCTCCTGGCGATGCTGCTCCTCCCGAGCACCTCTGCCTGCTGCTCCTGCTCCTCTCGAGCGCGCCACGGCCCGACCCCTTCAATGCCGCGTCCCGGTCCTCTCGATCCTCCTCCAACGCCTCTCCTCGCGATCCACGAGCCTGCCTGCCCGGCTCCCGATCCTCTCGCCCCATCTCGTCCCACTCGCTCTCTCTCGGTCCTCCACCGCCTCTCCCTCGAGCACCTCATCTCGAGCGACTCCCCGACGGGCTCGTCGAGCACCTCCCCGACGGGCTCTTTGAGCACCTACCTCCTCGACGGGCTCTTTGAGCGTTTCCTCGATGATGCTGGTGGAGGGGCGACGAGCTCTTTGAGCACTCCCTCGACGGGCTCTTTGAGCACCTCCTCGACGGGCCTCCTCGACGGGCTCGTCGAGCTCGCTCGGCCTGCACCCTCGTCGTCGTCGGCCGTATAGGGGACCTGCGCCTCGGCGCGATCCAACAAGCTCCTCAAGCACTCTCCTCGTCCCGATGCACTCGCTCTCGCGACGATGCTGGCGAGCACCTCCTCGCGACCACCTCGTCGAGCACCACGAGCGCCACTGCTCCCACTCCTCCGACGCCTCCTGGCGTGCTCCTCTCGCTCCCGCAAGCCTGCCTGCTCCTCTCGCTCCAGGAGCGCCGCCGACGCCTCCCGCTCGCGAGCACGCCTCTCGCTCCTCGCTCGCGAGAACGCCTCTCGCTCCCACTCCTCCGACGCCTCTCGCTCCCACTCCTCCCACTCCTCCGACGCCTCTCGGGCTCCTCCCGCTCCTCGCTCGCGAGCATGCCTCGGCTCGAGCATGCCTCGTCTCGAGCACGCCAGTCGCCCCCACTCCTCTTGCGCGCCCCTCGCCCTCGAGCGCCTCTCGAGCACGCCTCTCGCTCCCAACGAGCACATCGTCCCCCACTCATCCCGCTCATCTCGCCCCCACTCGCTCGCTCCGACTCCTCCGACTCCTCTCGAGCACCTCGAGCACCTCCTCGACGGGCCTCCTCGACGGGCTCTTTGAGCGCCTCCCCGACGGGCTCTTTGAGTGCCTCCTCGACGGGCCTGCGTGGTAGCGCGTTGGGCCTGCGTGGCGGCGCGTTGGGCCTGCGTGGTGGCGCGTTGGGCCTGCGTGGTGGCGCGGAGGACGCGTGCGTGATGGGCGGGAGACCGTTGCCCAGGAGCACGTCCAACTTCTGGTTCGCCTGCCACCACAGGTCGTGGAGCTCACGCTGCTCTTGGGTGCTGTGACGCTTTCCGGGCGGCGTCTCCGCGTCGTCGTCCAGCTGGCGCTTCATGCCGGGGGCGGAGAGCGGCATCGCACCACGCGCGAGCTCACGCAGTCGCTCCGCCATCGCTGAGGAGGATCCGGCTTGCCCATCGATCGCCGAGTCAAGTGCCGCGAATTGCTCGTCAAGCCACTTGAATTCGGCCATTCCGTCAGTCGTGCGCGGGACGGCGAGTTCGTTGGGAAACTCGTCGAGGTTGCCTCTTTGTTTCGCGGGTCCAGCGCCGGGAGTGTTGCGGCGTACGATGGTGATCTTGATAGCGTGAGAGGATGAAGTGCGGCTGTGGACGTTGACGCCGTTCGCGGCGCTGGTGCTGGCAATGTTCAGCTTGCGGATTTGTGCCCATACCCAACGTCACGATGGCGTCAAACCGACGATCTGCGCGCTCCGCGTCAGTCAGCGGCATGCGCAAGCAAAACGTAGGGGCGTACTTTCGCTATCATATGTTCGATGTTCGCCGCACCGAACGCGTGCGACCCTTCAGTATGCGACCCTTCAGTATGTTGTATGTGTCATCTATGAGCTTGTTAGCAAGCGCCTGTGTATGTAGCAAGTGCCTGTGTATGTAGCGGCGAGAAAACTCAAACTCACCTCGAGGTCTCATTGAACAACCCCCAAGGTATACGTGCGAGCGTCTTCGGCTGCGCCGGATGTTCTTGTATGTAAGGCGGGCGTGGGTAAGCCGTCACGCCTGCTCCGGAGGCGTCCGCGGGCAAGCCGAAACCGGCGAGATCTGTATATATGCGTCAGCGCGTGAAGAGGCAGGCGGGCTAGGACGTGGGACAATATGTAAGACACGCTGAGGCTGTCAAGGGCAACAGCGCGAGTTCCCGGTGCGGTGAGGACTCAAAGCGAGTCGCCCTCAACATTAGACGTGGTGCCAGGGGAATAGGACCAAAGTGAAGGTGTACCTTGAAGATGTCGATACGGATGCTCCCCGCAGGGCGATCCCGCGCACGCTTCGACTCCGGCGGTCTCCCGCACTCCTCAGGCGGTTGGAGGGCACGGAGAGGGAGCCCTCGTCGTGTCTTATGTGAGGGGGAGGTTGATGTGTGATCGCGCTGTTAGGGCATCGGCGCGCATGTCTGCGTCGATCATCAGGCAATGCGTACTGGAGCGCACATTAGCGTGTGCTTGCTGCGGTAGAAGGTATCAACGCACCTATGTGTGGTCCATACCATGCACCTCCAGTGCGCGTCCGCGCCCACTCGCTGAGGCCCTCGCGGCGATGTCGGTGAGGCGTGGGTTCAGTGAACGCAATCCAATCGTGCTGCCTCTCCCCCGAGCGTGCTGATTATAACCACAGCGCGCTGCTGCCCACAGCTTCCCGAGGCCATTGCCGTTCGCACTAGCTCTGAAGGGTGCGAGGGTATGCCGAATGGGGGGATGTGCGAAAGGAGGCCGTCCCGCCTAGGAAACGCGCCGCGCAGCCGCGGCGTTGTGCGCAGCCATGCACAGCTTGTTCAGTGTACGGGATATTATGACTGGTGTAGGCGGGGGAGGGATGCTGGACCAAGGAAAGCAGGCCAGTGGTGCTGGTGTGAGGTTACAAGAGCTGAAGTGAAGTCTGCCCCGTCGATTTCTGGCTGGCTGCGGGAACTGCCGAAATGCCATCATTTTTGGGATCAAAGTGTTCAGCGTCGACCACCTCTGGCGCTCTGCAACCTTTTGCAGGCGGAATTTCGCAGCGAAAAAAAATAGAGTGAATTAAAGGACCCATACAAGTAAGTCTATTTACTTTTTAAGCGAGGCGCCCTCAACAACATTGGCAGACTGGGTCTCGGGCCAGTCTTCCAAAAGGGGCCCAGAAATGATGGCGTTTGAAATGCTCTACGGAGCTAAGAGCACGTTTTCTTTCTCGCCCAATAGAGCCACGCCAACGCGGTCGATTCGCATAATTCTTGCGCAGAACGATGGCAGACGTTTTAGGGAAGCCGCTGATTTATTTTCACAAGATTCCAAGAACTTTGGAAGACGGAGCAGCGGAAACCGGAAACTGCCGAAATGTGGCAGTGCCGCTTTGTGTTACTGATGGTGCTGAATTCCGCTCTGGTAAAACGAAACCTGACAAGCAGGTCTCGTAATACACGGGATTCTGTACGAAGGGTGCATGAAAATTCAGCGCGATAATGGATCACGGAAGCGGGTGCGACAAGGACGAGGACCTTGAGGCCAAAGAGAAGCTGAAGACTACGGCGAATTCGAGCGCATGACGACCCTTGAAGTACTCCCGCGGTACTCATACCGATTGATAACCGCTCAAAGTCACTGACACATCGGACAGATCGCCCTCGCTACGCCGACGAGCGGGAATGCGCGCTCCACGGGCATCTGCCGTGTCCGCCCGGCGTCGTACGACGTGTTTGTGCACCCAATGGTCTCCGCGATCTAATTGGTATGTTCAAACCATCAGTACTTCAGTGCGTGTTCGCCCATTCACGGGACAGGAAGGCGATAAATGACGGAGCGTGCGAGGATCCGCAACCGAGGAGTTTATCAGCGGACGAGGCCAAAGCGACGGTGAAGGTGCGCATGGAGAAGAAGAAGTGGAAGAGACCTTGACTACCGTGAACATGTCGAGCTCGCCGACCTCTTCGCCGGCTTCCTCATCGCGCACGCTCATGATTCCCCATGCCGTTTCAGCTGTAATTCGCGCTACCAAAGAGAGCAACATTACTAGCTTCGTCATATGCGTGTGCTTCGTTCAGTTGGCTGATCTCATTTGCGCGCACCTCGCCTACAACTCGTCGCGCCCAGGATCGCGAGTACAGAGCTGGTTCTCTGTCGCACAGGCGGCATTCCTGAGCTTCTGCTTCCGAGGGCGCGACGTACTAAAAAACGAGGAGCTTATTCTGGATGAGTTGGGCTCGCGCAAGGAGAAATTCGCGCTCGACATGTTGCATGGCGTGAGGAACGCGCCGCTGAATCCTCTGCACAACCTTCACCCTCGTGTCGTCGACGATGCCACCCGCGCCTCGCTTCCCGTCCCCTTTGCATTCTGGGGCAGGGAACCAGCCGAGCGGGAGCGGAGACGCGAGGGACGAGAACGGGAGTGGGAGCGGGAGCTAGTGAACGAGCGTAAGTAATACTTATATTCCTCAGTGGCGGTTAGACACTGTCTAGCTACCTAGTGAACGAGCGTAAGTAATATATCTGGAGCGACGTCAGTAAGATAGAGATACTGTAGGTAGACGGGCACGTACTCCTCAGTGGCGGTTAGACACTGAGGAGTCGCGTCGTCGATCGGTAACGAATACGGAAAGTAAAGTAAACAAGTGTAAACTACGCGTGTCCTTGTCCCAAACGGGTATAGTAAGTACAATCATGCCGTCAGTCTCTACATGCATGTCCTATCCTCTCGGTGCCTGTTTGCCCAGGCTCGCTGTCTTATTGCCTCCTCTTTGACGTCCGCTCGCGCGCTCTGGGCCTGCCATGTATATATGTTTTATTGACGTTATCCTTCAGTCCTCCATAGGCCTTTTGTGAGTAATAATAGGGACTACACTCTGGACGATCGATGAGCTAGACGACGGGCTCTACATCGCCTGCGAGGATCTCTAGCGCGCATGGAGAGGCATGGAGCCAACTAAGCGCGAGAAGACAGTTGATGATGAGCTAAATAACTCCCTCGACGATTTCGAGCGCAACAAGCCCAGAAGGAAGTCGAGGCCATCCTCGATGAGCGCCAGGACTCCGTCCTCGAACAACGTTGCCAGTGGGACTTCCTTCGTGAGCAAATTTTCTACACAATGCCGGCGATACGACGCTACAATTGACGCAGATCCTCGAGCTCGCATTCGGCTACTGTGATGCGCCACTGCCCTCCCGTTTCCGCCCAAATCTAATGGAAGACAGACAAAACCCTCACCCTTCCTTCCACCCCATCTATGTCATATAATTAGTAGCTTCTTCAACCACGATGACCCTTGTCAGGCGCCCGTTGCTCGCGAGCTTAAGAGGATGAATGTTCGTCATATGCCACTTTCCGGCGACAAACATTATGATCAAACCGCAGTTCATCTACAAGGCGTAACACAAGTACCTATGGACGGTTCAACCATCACGTATATACCTTGATACCTTGACAAGTCTCGGACCTTGGAGATACTTATTCACCTCTTTCCATCCCTCCGCTTCGAAATCCTTACATGCGCCCTCTACCAATTCCGCTCTGTCGTCCGAGTCCGCCAGACGAATCCGCGGAAATTGTGTGTACGTCACTTCCTTAAGGTTGGGGAACAATAGCCGGAGGAAACCGCCCAACGCGCCAGGGTTGACAAGGGGGCTGTCGTATATGCCGAGCTCTCGGAGGGGAGATTCAGACCACGAACGCTGCGCACCATACGTCGCGGTCGACTGGATCTGTTCAAGCGATGGGAGGGTCCGACAATTTATGCCAGGCAATACCAGCGTATGGAGACGCGGACAGGCGCGAGCGATGCATGCGACGGCGTTGGCTGTGCAAGCCGGCGTCGCGCCCGTGACCAAGGGGAGGTTGTAACGCCAAGCAAAATCCGAGCCCGGGATAACGCGCAAAGATTCTAGGAAAGGCCAATTCCGAGCTGCGACCTCCCAGTCGTCATCAGATAGCTGGGATCGCAATGGGGCCTCGATGTGGAGGTCGATCAGCTCGGGCAGCAGCGTCAGAAGTTGGAACACCCCTGAAGTCACAGCCCATGGCTCGTTGTCTCTGAATTCATGTATACGGATGTACAACCGGTGGATGTGGTTGCATGCCTGCGTCATGGTTACGAGTAGAATGGCCATCTTAGAGGCGTCCGACATCTCGTCCAGCTCGACACAGAGCTCGTCGACGAGCCACAGGGAGCGCGCCATAACGAGCTTGACTATGGCCTCCAGAGGTAGTCCTTGGATATGCAGGGTGCGCAAATACGTCGGAGGGACGAGGGCAGAACCACCGACAAAGACGGTGGATACATGAGGGAGAAGATTGACCAGAGAGTTCGCATCGGGATACGCCCTAACCTCAGACCCGCGACCAAGGGACCGTGGAAGATACACCGTGTCGTCAGGGTGGAAGAAATCCCAGGGAGTTTTGATGAAGATGGTATGCACTCCCGACAGGAATGATACCGTGGGCGTATTGACACGAGAAGCGATGGTGTCGCGGATGCACATCTCCACCATGTGGCGGTCGTAGCTGAGTGTCAGGAAGCGTATCATGCGCGATCGTTCGACCACGATCGAGCACAGAGCGTCGGTGAGGTACAGCTCAAGTCCCTGTTTGTTATGCCCGTTAATATATGCAGGGGTTGAGAGCATCGGTCATCTACTTACGAGCTTGAGGGTCTTACGACCATATGCCCGGCGCTTCTGGGAAGTCCAGGAGTACGCGTTCGACGGAAGAAGACTTAGAAGAGGCTCCAGACTCGGCAGAGACCTCCAAAGGGCTTCAGTGGCTGATGGGTGCCAGGTGCGCGAGACGAGAGTAGCGCTGCTGTGATCTCTCCGCGAGAGGACCTCGGATGCGAGAATTTGCTGAAGAATTTCTGGAATGTCGAGAGCCTCTGCAACGGCCATGAAAATGATACAAGAGGAGCGGCGTGAGGGTACCTTTGAGGGTGATAGGTGTCGGAAAGCGCGATCGAAGCCTTGACGCGGACATTTGGCTATGTGATGGCACATGAGGGTGGCCTCTCAAAGAGCCAAAGAAATCGGAGAACGGAAATGTGACTATATGCAGAAGAAAGCAAGCTCGGGTTGTACGAGATCTAGAGCGGAGGACAAAGCAAGAATCAGAAGTCGTGGTCGTAGGCTCGAATCTTGTCATCAAAAGCAAGCTGGGTCAGATTGCGACGGGGTTCAAACGCCAGGCTACAGCATTTCAGCTTCAGAGTCTGGACGAATACAATAATCCGCTGAGCGCTGTCGATAGACCGGATCCCGCTCCCTCCAAACTAAAGTCGACGTCAGTTACCGTGCCTCCACGAGGTTCCTGCTTCTCAATTTGACTTTAGAACGTCGTGGCGGGACTGGCGTCCAGGCTACGCTGTCGAGATGTTGCTCGTCGGCAGTCGCCGGTTCAAGTCCGAAGACGCGTCACATCATGGGCGGGCTCGTGCTTTCCCGGGGGGGGGGGGGGGGCTCTTCAGCGTGAATGTCGTGCTTTCGAGGGCGCAGAAAAATTCGCAAAAAGCTACAGGGCGCGCGTACAGCGCCTATGCACTGCCTACATCCTTTTCTGACTCTAGAGCACTGTCTAGCTCGGTAATACTTACGGAGAGCCCATCCGGGCCGACCGGCTTGTCGGTGCTGATGTGACGCAGTATGTGTGGGGCCGGCCCTGGGCCGGCGACTGCCGACGACCTCGTTCTCAACAATAATCTGGTCAGCGCTCATCGGATTATTGTATCCGTCCGTCCAGACTCTCAGCTTCAGCTTGCGCTGCGGTCGCTAAGCCGCTCAAGGCCACAGTGCCTGAATTGACATGGATGTGTGACAGAAACTTGTAAGTCTCGGGGCGTGACTGAAGGGAAGCTCGGTTCCGACGCCACACGCGCACAAAGGCGTCGAACGCAGGGAAGGAAGACGAGCAAGGAGCGGCTCGTAGTACGTGTCCTAATACCTCCTCACATTCGCGCTATACGCCAAGTTTATCGACATCGTGGTCCAATCAGGCTATGCATCTTCAACGCGCACCGTCGTCTCTCTTTAGTCCTCTTGCTATACTGCAAAGTCCGCATTCAGTAAGGTGAAGATGAATGAGTCGACGTGCGGAAAGTCCTTGACGGCGGGAGTGCAAGCCTGAGAGAGCCGATGGGGAAGGAAGTGCACCGCTTGTTGCAGACGCAGCATACACAGGAGACAAGAGGAGAATGAAGCCATAGCAGAAAACGCTCACTTATTGTCCTCGAGGTCGCACGCACAGCAGTACTGGCAGGCTTTCTCCCCATGAAAGCGTCTGGTGAGCCCTCGATTGGCAGAGAGGTCGCCCACCTATGCCGTCGAGGTCAGTGCGGATACACAGACGACAAGACAATCGACAAGTACCAGAGGCAATAGGACGTATGAGATGACTGTTTTGCTGGTCTATGAGCCGATGAATGAGCGCGCCCAAAGTCGAGGACTTCATGGCGCACCGTCCCTCGAGAACTCGACGAATCAGCAGGCTGTAGGCCATTAGACGAAGCAGACGGATTCATAAATTACTGACCTGATCTGAGGATGTCAACACCGTGGTCCTAGCATCTCGCGCGCTCTCCCCTGACTTTTCCGAAGGCATGGTAGGCTTAGACGATGGTAGAGGTAGAGGATGGTAGAGGTAGAGGATGAAAGGAGTAGCACGAGGTACTTTCCACGCCGCTACGCGTGTGTTTTGTACGCAGGCTAACATCACATTTGTGATGTGATGCGAGCCTCAGGAACGCGGTGAATATGTCGCACGGCTGCCATGACGCGTGCGTCTGGGCTAAGCGGCACGGTTGAGGTTATAGTGTCGGCAGGCCCGCAGAGCGCAACTTGAGGCGCCGGCCCTCTCGCAGCCTTGGCTAGCACATGCCAACCGTGATGTGTATATGTGCGCGATCGATGCGAGGTGGAGGTGGAATGGCTGGTGCGCCTGCAGCTCTCGCTGCTATGTGTGGTGATCGAACGCTGCCCGCGGGTGACGCTCCACGCCTTCGTCAGCTTAATGCATACTGATGATAATTAGCAGCACTTACCTGTAGAGAAGCCCATGCCATACCTCCGCCTATCCTCATTGAGTCTTGGGCTACATCATGAACCCCAACCAAGAGCTTCGCCGCGAAGTCCCGGTGCGGTGAGTCCTCAAGCGGCTCAGCTCTTGATCGGGGGTTGCGGGAGAGGCAGGACTGTGGGGGTGGAATCTGGTGACTGGCCATCGCAGACCGCGCGCGCGACGCGCGTCAAATCCCGTGCTCACCGCTGATCTTCAAGGACCCGGGGCGCGGGCGACTACACTCATGCTCTGGGAGCGGCTGTGTTGTACATATCAGTGAAATGACGCGAGGGTAGCACAACACGCATCTGCCGCGAGTTTGCACGCGTTCGCAACTGTCGTCTGCACCATCATCCCCGCTGCGAAGTTATCGTCTTCTTCATTTGTGCGGCGCGCGATCTGCGATAGGAGGATTCCGGGGGGAAGCGCCAGCCGCAGAGAGCCAGGGCGATGGTGGTCGCAGGCCAAGAGACGTTGATCGCGAACGGCCGGCCAATCGGGCCGGTTTGCCGAACCGTGAACGCCTTGACCAGGACCGTCGACATTTTCTCCATGGCGCAGTGCCCCTCCCCCTTCACCCTCTCTCCGACTCTGCACCGGATTTGGGTGAGTTAACCACTCGCTCATGTGTACCATCTTGAGCTATCAAGATCTTCACATTTTCCGGGATCAAACTAGTTCGACGATCAGCGGCCTCGCTGACATAGGCTCTTGAAGCTTGGATACTCACACTATGTGAATGATTTGATACACATGCGGTGTGCACTGATTGTGTGGGCACAGTCGCACGTCAGTAACTCAACCGCGAAGTCCAGTACGTACAGCGACCGTAGTCCGTGGCTCAACATTGACCACAACACTGACGACGTTCGCAGAAGACATTCCCCGCGAGTACAAGAGACCCCGTTTTTGCCGCGTTTGCTGCCTCTACCGCGCCCCACGCTTCATGTAAAACACACAGGTGAGTTGACGACGTATACTAAGTACATCGACCTTATTGCTAATATCCTATGTATTAGGTCCCCAGCGCAGCTGCGCCTGGCATTCAGAAGGCGCCGGCGATCACGGGCTCCGGCATCACCACTGCAACGGTATCTTCAACTTCGTCCTCCACCCCGACTCCCCCAGCGGCCTGCGCTCCCCAGCACGTTGGGATCCTTGTCGTCAACGCCCCGCGACGCTTGCGAACAATCCGACGCCGCCGCGGACGTGTTTCTCTCGCCGTCGTCGCGTTCACCGTTGCGAGTGGATGCGGATGTGTAGCGTTGGATGCACGTTGTCTGAGCAACGCTCAGGTGAGTCGTCATCATATTCTGCACTGAGCACGCATTGACATCTGCCCTAGGACGTGACGGAAACGAGCATATCGTTGCTCCCGCCGGCGTCTCGCGAGGAGATCATACAACGGCCCCGGCTTCACCCTCACACGAGACACACAACAACGGTCCTCTGCGCGCCGACCGCCGGAGGCATGCACGAGAACGTCCGTCTCGACATCACCAAGTATGTACTACCTTTTGTCCCACTGCTCCCATGCATCACATACCACGCCAAGGGCGACTCACTGTGAGTCCTCGTTGCACCGGCCACTTGCGGTGTTGTCTTTGACAGGAGCAGCGCGCCCTCTGCATGGTTCTACGTTGTCTCCCATCATCGCTCTGTTCACGGACTTACATTTCTGTAGTTATCTCGTCACTATTGATGTGACCGCGGACGCTTCTGCAATATGTACGGCAGCTGACCGGCGTGTCGCAATTACCTGTCAAGATACCCAGAGCGACCAGAGGCGTGTGCGGGGAACGTATCGCATAAATTCGTGGTGAGCCTTGCTTGCTCATCATCATGAGAGATCTTTCACCACCGAGGGACACAGGGGCTTGCTAACACATTCCTAGATAACCTACGTGGTGCCATTGACCCTACCACATATACACAGACCACACAGAAGGTTGCCATGGCGTCAGCATGACGTGGGAAAGCGCGTGTAGTCGTGTGGACCAGTGTGCTTACCGTTCGCACAAAGCACATCGTCGGGATCCCTTCGAGATAGTCTGCTAGCCCCTTTGTCAGTTAAGTCCATTTCCCCTCGAAATCTAGAATTGTTGACGCGACTATGCATAGAATCTCAACAGTCTCGCCGACGCCCCGAAAGCCATCTCCTCCGCCCGGACCGCGACCGCTCCCTCGCCAAGCGTCACGATGGGTGGTGCGTTTTGACGTCCTAGGCTATTCACAGCGACTCACAAAGCGCAGGCAGTGCTAATGCTACGAGGACACGGCGCGAATACCTACGTTCCTGAAGTCCTCGAGAAGGGCCGCACCCGGGCAGGACACGAGCGCGGCGGGTTGATGCGCTGGAGGCGCGCTCGTTGGCGCCGCCTTCCTTTACAACAAGGGTGTCCAGACGTGGAAGACACTTACAATGTTACATGGTTGACCTCAACATCCACCAACATATACAGACTTCCCGTACACGATCGGTCGCATATGTGAGTTTTTTTTTGTTTTTTTTTTTTGCCGCGCGGCCTACATACTTACTTTCTGACGGTTTCCCCGCAGTTCTCAATTTTCTTGGGTCCATTTCCCGGGGTGTTCGGCGGCCCCACGCGTTAAGCATGATATAAGGTGTGAAATCTTATTGCTTCATGAAGCTTCACTGAGGTGAGGTCAGACAAGGACAGTCCCAAAACGAAATGAATGCCCGCGGACTTCCAGCTTGGATTACCGCACTCGACGGGCTGAACTCGGCGGCCCAGAAGAACGGGTGCACGTTGGATGTTCAAAGTCTAACCTCCTGAGCGCAAGCGCGTGTCCACGCGCCACCAGATCTTCTGCCTTTTTGTAGGTCGATTGCAGCCCCCGATTCTTGGGGCAGTCGTCGGTCGCCAGCTGACATGCATTCTAAGGAGGTTGGAAAGGTTAGCGACACTGGTAGTGTCACAATCGGGGGAGGTGGGTGATTGGGGCAGTATCTTGCCCTCTTCGACTTCCTCCTCGACCTTACCTTGCCCTCTTCAGCTTGCGGTTCTACTCGCCTCGACCTCGTCCTCGCCATCGCCTCCCTCGATTTGGCCTCGACCTTACCGTTCTCATCTCCGAAATGACCTCGCCGCCGATCCACCCCTCCTCGCCGGCAACTTTGAGGCCCTCCATTGCGGCCTCTCTTGACGATGTTCAGTAAGTCTGGT